>CAUYRH010063368.1:0-23817 GCA_963574655.1 Perodicticus potto | reverse complement strand
CTTGGTGGGGCTCCAGAGTCTCTTACCTGGTGGGCTGCCTGGTCCGGCAGATAGGGAGGATGGGCGCTGCTCAAGTCCTCCCCCCTCAGTTTCAGCAGAGGTCAGGCTTCTGGTGCATCAGGTAAGGGGGGAAGGGAGTCCTGGAAGTTCAGAATGATGGAATACTTTGGTTCAGTTTTTCTGCCTGAAGCTTGGTTTCTGGAAGTTGCAGCTTGCCTCAGGGGTGACCTGTAGTTATCACTTCTCTCTCTGTCTCTCTCTCTCTCTCTCTCTTGGCTGGGCTCCCAGTCTTCAGCTCAATTGGGCAGTTTTTGGAGGTTATCTTTCCTTTTGGACAGGAGCCTCTACCAGCAGCTGCTTCCAGTCTGCCATCTTGCCCCTGCTAATCTCAGCATCTTTAATTCTTATGTAGTTGATACAGTACAATCAAAGCATTACTTTTCAGTTCTATTAAAACCCAGAACTGCCAGGTATGGGAGCATGAGCTTCTCCTTTGCCCACTTCAGTCTGAAGTGAAATTACCAAGACATTTGAACATGATCTTGAATGTTAGGTGAAGAGCATCAGTGACTCCCAACATTTATACATCCTCACTTTGGCACATTGTTTTTGATACCCCTACATTATCCTTTTAGGTCAAATTTCAACTTTCTTCCAATAGCTGATAAGGTAGTTCAAAATTTTGATGTTGACTGCCAGCATCTAATAGTTTCTGTAGTGTTTTAACCTTTAGCTATACCTAATGCTTATCTATGCAAGTACTTAAATAGTTTATCTATTTCCCCCTGATTATTAAAAAAAACTTAAAAAACAGAAGAATGAAAATGTCAAAGTGATTATCAAGTGAACATAAATGAGATGGGTTGAATCATTTCAGTGAATTTTAAGTGGGGAGGGTCCCTAGCCTCATTCAGCCTATGAAATCAGGTAAATGGACATACCTGCAGGTAAATTTAATAGGTAAATGATATGATACACTATGTGGTAGGCATAAATTATTAAAGATTGTGTATGAGAGACAAAGTATAGATAGAAATTTTGTAAGATTATTTTTAGCTCTCTGAGGACAGAACTTGCAAGTTTATGGTTTTGCATGCATACTTTTGATGTTCAGACATATTTCAGAGTTAGTATGGACAGAATGAGGGGTTGTCAGGACTGCATGGATTAGAAGGGCCTTAACTCTTTGATTAAGGGAGACATGTGGAGGTAATGGTGGGGTTAGAATTTCTGGCTGCAGAGAAATAGCAGAGTAAGAAAAAGGGAAAGAGGAAGGAGGGTAATGGTGGTCCAAGTCAGCAGTAGTGTAGAAAAATAGTCCTAAAGTGTGTGGGAGCTTGGCAAGAAGGGGCAAGGGAGCCTCGAACTGAAGGGCACACTTCTATAAGCAAGAGACATTAGGAAGTCATGCAGAATTCTTTACACCCTGTAAGTGATGGAAGGACAAGGAAGAGACAAGGTGAAGTTTGATGGTGGGTCAGTGAAAGCTTAGAGTGTGCATGATGTTTGTGCTGAGTCTAGAAGAGTGTATATGATTTTCTAGCCAGAAATTTGGAGAAAAAATATGATCAATATGATGAAAGCAAAATAGGATGAGGTGAATGCTGAGAAGTGTGGAGGCAGGAAATATAAGCAGACGTTTGGGGGACAGTGAACTGTTGGACACCTGTTGTAGGCTGGTTTAGGGTTCTTTGAGGAGAGGAGAGAATGAGTAAGCTGGAAGGCTAGTTAGTGACCAGATGAGGAAGGTTCTGGAATTCCAAGCTAAACTGTGGTTTAGGTTTAATTTGTCAGCTACTTGATTTTGTGGTGGGGAGTCTGGGACTTAGAAGAAAGGAAAGAAATTATCAAGCTTTTGTAATCTTTCAGGTGAGAGTTCTAAGGGCCTAATCAGGTGGATACACATGGGAACAGGGGTCAGTGATGGAACTGAGGGTTAAAACAGGTAGTTAGGAGAAAGAGGGTGAGAGAAAGGAACAAAATAAAGTTTAAAGGTGTTAAGTTTAGGCTGCCAAAGGAATATCCTGATGGAATCCTCTAGAGGGTTTGGTAAAATTGGAGGCATGGAATTCAGAAGCAACTTCTTTAAAGGTGATGGCCAAAGTAATGGGGATAGAAGAGATTTTCACCGAGAGTGTAGAGGGCAGAGGGTCAAAGGATGTGTGTGGTCCAGAATGCTAGGAATGTACACTGTGAGGGTTTGAAAAAGGAAGGTGAACCAACGAGGAGAGAGATGGGAGAATTAAGCACAGTTAAGAATGACAAGGAAAGAGTAAGCTTCAAGAAGGAAGTGGTAAGCAGTAAGATCAAGTGCTGGGAAGTGGTCGAGGATGTGGCTATTAGAGGTCACCAGAGACTCTTAAGTGAGCAGGTCCATTTAGAGCAATGCTGTGATAGCTGCTGTCGTTATTAACTTGAATGTCTCTGCAATGCAGCTTGCAATGCCCTTGTGGGGAGTTAGCAGGTTGAAGATGAAGATAGGGCTGTAAGTGGAAGTTCAGAAGAGCCAAGGGGGGAGATTCATCAGCAGTCAGGAGCCAGCAAAGGAGAGCAGCATTGAAGCTGAGTTCAATCATCATGGGTTGAGAACTTTTTCTAAACATTTTCTTTAGATTAAAGTAGATAGTGAGTGTTTGTTCCCAGGGACTAGAGAGTATCAGGGGAGTTTCAGTTGGCAGTCTGGGAGTTGAGGGACTCTAGGGTGCTTGCAAAAAAGGAGGCTGAGGTTCATGGTATGGGACTTGGCCAGGCCGCAGGATGAATGGAGTTGGAGAGGGCATGAGACTGTGGTCCAGGGGAGATTAAGAGCCAAAGGAGGGGGTGGAGGGTTGGCTGTTGTGATAAGGGCACAGAATATGTTGAGCAGGACTGAGCATGTGGGCATGGGAAGGGCGTTTCAGGGTTTTGGACTCTTTGGCTGGGGTATGTACAGTGATATCCCAGGATATTCCTGAGAAGATACTTAAGTGGAATGAGGATGAAGTTATTGGAGTTTCACAGGTCTGAGAAGTGTTAAGTCAGTGCTGAAAGGATAATAAGTATGGATTCTGAACTTGCCAGAGTTAAAGGCATGTGGGGGGAGAAAAAGAAGGAAAGAACTGACTACTGAGGGTCTGCTATGTGCTAGGTGGAGTACCAAATATTTTCCATGTCTACAACCACATTCATTCCTCCCAACATTCTTGTATTGGTGGGTAACACTCACCAACTTTGTAAGTGAAGAAACTAAAACCTTGCAAGGTGGCCCAAGGCCCTCCCAGGCAGGATGTAGTGGAGATAGGCTATGAGTGCAAGTCTCACCCCAAAGCCTGTACTCCTTTGTGATGAGAACCAAAAGCCAACAGTTAATGTCACTGAAGAAGGCTCCTGGGAACCAGCAGACAAGGGTGACCAGAATGGAGATAATTTGGTCTTCCAATAGGAAGTGAAAATATATTGTTAAGTCAGTGCATTGGAAGGGAGGCCTGGAGATGTAAGTGCAGAACCCTTCCAGCGTGTTGATGTCTGACATGATGATTTTGGGGATGTGAAGAGGTGGGCCTTGTGGAACTATCTGGGAAATTGAGATCCAATTAAAGGGCAATGGACGTGTTGGAACGGTTTAGGCTTATCTCAGGAGGAGCTTCTGACTTCCTCATTGCCCTCCAGCCCATGCAAATATTACCCTTGTTTTCACCTTCTCCACGTCAGTTCTTGTGTTTGTCAGGATCCTGTAGGATGGCACTTCTTTAAGGGTGGACATTAAGCCTGGTAAGTATTTCAGAGAAATTCAAACGGATTCTTTTGAATCCTGAAACATTTAAAGTAACAAATCTGAAGCGATAGCTTTTGCTCTTTTCTATGGAAGAAATGAGTTCAGAGTTTTGTAGAAAATCGAACGCTTCCTTCTCCTTTTCTCATCTGGTGGGGCAGCTTGAAGGTAACTGCTGTCATGGAGGTTTCCCAAGATAACTGGCCTTCATTGTTACTTGTGGTGTTTTGCCATCTAGATTCCCTAACTAAAATCCATTTGCTGTCCAAGCTGGGAATATTTGATTCTGAACTCTTAAAGTGGCTGATGTGACATTATGGGGACCTTTTGTACACCGTGACACTATGAATGGAGTTATTTCCTGGGCATGAATAAGAGGTAGTCGACATCAGTGAGTGATTAGCCAGCTCCTTGATGTTATGTTTTCTAGTTTCTGGAGGGCTGTTTCTACGAAACTGACATCTACAGGGACCAGTTAAGACCAGCTTCAATCAAACACTGTAAAAAAGAGTTCAGCAATTATTCAGATTGCACTGGATCTGTGTTAGGCTTCTTTTGTTCTTAGTGAATTTTCCCTTGTGCAACAAACTTATAAACAGTGGGTTCTGCTTTCAAAAAAAACAAAAACAAAAACAAAAAAAACAGAACAAGAAACTTCCCCCTTTTTGCTCCTAGGAAGGATTTTTGATTTTTATAGTTGTTGAACTTAAATTTCTTGACACACTAAAATCAATTCTACACAATAAATTGGATTTTAGGAGTTATCAAGTAGAATTTTTGATCATGTTTCATTGTTCCATGAAAATGTCCTAGATATATTAGCATTCAATGGAAACACCATTCCTGGCATTGTGTGGGAGTCTACTGTTTTTTGGCGATTGGTTGGGAGATAGGGCACAAGAAGAGTTACTTCTGTCCTGTCAGCTAGGTGTGGAAAGATCCATTTTTCTATTCAAAAAATGTATATTGATTGTCTTCTATGGATCACATGTGTTTAGTAGGCAACAAGACAGAAGTTTTTGCCCATGAACTGGTAGGGGAGGCAGACAATGAAATAACCAACTATGTGTATAAACTGTCATAAACTGTCGGGGAATTGTAAGTGGTATAAAGAAAGAAAAGCAGGGTAAGGTGAGGCGAGAGAGGAGTGATGATTTTCAAAGAGAGTCTGAGAAGACCTCTCTGAGGAAATGCCGTCTGAGTTGAGATCACAGTTGATTAAAGACTGGAGAAAATTGGCATTGGATGCTTTGCATTTGCTTTTTAATACACAGAGTGCTTTGGTCTGGCAGGCAATCCTCCCACAGACCCTGAGAAGATATTCACATTCCTGTTTTCAGGCGATAGGACTAAAGTGGAGGCAGGTAAATGGCCAGGTCCTGTTGAGATGAAAGTGGAGGCAGGTAAATGGCTCGGTGGTGAGTACAGAGCTGGGTCTTTCTTCAGATCTAGTCCTCTCGGAGTCTCTCACCCCACACCACAGACCTGACCTGCCAGTAAAGACACACCAATGCTTTCACGAGAGTCACGGGGATGTGGTATCAAGTCACACAGCAGAGTAGCCCAGCACCGAGTGGGTGCTGGGTAGGGGGTACCTTCAAAGGTGCCCACCTTGGGGAAGGTGAGTACAGCTGGGCACCCTCTGCCTTCTGGTTCAATGTCTTCAGGGAATGAGCTCAGACCTCGGCCCTGACCGTGGATTGTCCCCAAGTAACCTTTATCCGAAGGCATTGTAAAAACATCTTAAAACTACCTTCATTTGAAATGCTCTCCACCCACCCCTCCCCGCCGAGCCACGCCTCAGGTGTTTGAGGAATGCTCTGAAGTGACTGACAGGAAGCAAAATGCACAACGTGCTTTTTTGTTCTTTCTTTTCCATTTCAGTTGGAGAATTCAGGCTTTCTGTGGCTCCCTCTGGTAACAAAACATCTAAATATGTTCAAAACAGTGTTGTTATCTTTCACTTTACCCTTGAGCAATGCGAAGAAAATGCTGTGAACTGGCAGACATCATTTTGCTAACACTCTCTCGTCTATTCTAACTGTGCTTCTCCTAGGAAACCTCCCTTTTTGTCTCTGGGAGGAGATTTTCTGCTTTGTAGTTTGGGATCTGCTTCCAGGTAGTACATGGTACGACTTTCTCTTCGAGTTTCATCTCCGCCCTATCCATCGTCAAATGAGCACTGCTCAGCAAATGTAGAACCAGAACTTGTTTCTGGCTTCCTGGAAAGGATTTTATTTGGAATGCAAAGAGGCGGGAGATGGGAGCTTTGTTTTTGGTTTTTGTTGGGGGTCTGGGCTGTAGAGGCAAATATGTGGCACCGGTGCCCTCACTGTCCATTTCCTGATCTGTGGCAGACATCAAGAATCACCCCTGGCCTTTTTATTGTCACATTTGGACGTGATCTCCAGGGTACTTCTCAATTCATGGAGGTCACTGCTGACTGCCAGCGCTGACTCATGACTATAACTCCCTTGTCATCTCCAACTTACCGGAACAGTTTCATGGTGACAGCAACCTTTTACTGTGTCCATTAGCAACTTAAAAATAATTAAAAATACTTCCATTAACTCTGAGTATTAGCAGGACAAACATAACAAAAACAGAATGTCCAGGGTTTGGGGCATAAGAAGAGAATTTGCTGGAATCTTTGGGACAGAATATTTAGGGACTCTAGACGTATATATTTTTTAAACATTCCCTAGGTTTTGCTAATATCTCCATTTTTGGTTTGAGAAGCATCAGAGCACACAGTTCTAGCTTCTGTCACAGAGGCGTTCCTGGGGAAGCCTGCGCAGGAAGGGCCTGGGCAGCAGGGTCAGTGGTATAAAGGTCAGAGAGCCAGCCCAACTTCGTGCCAAAATCGTAAGTCTTCATCCTGGGAAACCATCAGAATGGCTGAGTTTCTTGAGAAACTCTCCCTTCAAGCAAAAGTCTTGCCTGCTGCCTTTGCCCTTTTGAAGAGTCATTTTTAGGCCTGGAAAGAAGATGGTGTCCTTGGTGGGAGGGAGCCAGCTTCCGCCCGAGCCCCTTCCCGAGAGTGGCCAGCGCTCCTGTCAGCGCGGGCTGGATTGGCCCACCTGCTCCAGGCAGGAGGCAACTTCTCTCACAAAGACTCCATTTGTAGCTCCTAAGAAAGAACTTCTCAGAATGTTCAAAAGCGAGTTGTGCAAATATTTTTTCGGAGGCACCTCATTAGTTTTAACAATAAATGCTCATAACTGGAAGTAATGATTTGGCAATTATAAGTCAAACTCCAAGGAGGAGCAGGAGAACTATTTCTAGAGAAACAAATAGGGCTGCCTCCCATTGAGCTAAATTGTGCTTTGAACTTTCCTAGAGTTTATTTTCCCCCAGGACCTTTAAGAACTGAGCAAATACGAGTTCATCAATAAAAACCTGTGTTTAGAGATGGTCTATGCCAAAGGATTCAAAGTATTTTCGAGGTGGCCTCTGTGTCCATTTTTGGATGTGAGGACTGAATCAGAGGGACTTGCCTAGATCATCTCTGCTTACCACTCTGAGCGACGTGCAGGGTGGGCGCTGTGGGGCAGGCTGGAGTAGACTGCATTGTGACTGTGACTTCTGGTCCCCACAGGAGACCTGAGGACCTAGAAGTCTGCCTGGTGTGTGTCATGCTAGTCTGCTGTTCTGTGCTACCATTCATGCACCTATTTCTTCGTTCATTTATTCAGTAAGTGTTAGCCATTGCCTTCTGTCTGGCGAGCCCTAGCATTTGTGGGCTTGGAAACAAAGATGAGTAAAATATCATCCTGCCTTCATATGACTCAAAGAAAGTCGGGGGAACAGATTCGTGCCTACGGGTTTCGATGCAGTGCCAAGGCAGCAGGGAATGAGAGAGAAATGCCCTGAACTCTGATGTGTAAGGGAAGCTGTTTAGCCCTGAGAGGAGTGGAGAGGGGTGTGTGGAGAGGAGGGGAGTGGAGAGGGGTGTGTGTACAGGCGAAGCTTCCTTGAGAAGGTGACAACCTGCTTCTTAATGAATACATAGGAAAATGCGGTTTCTTCCTGTTTCCTCCTGCCTGGGCAGGGTCTGAAATATGCAAAAGTTAGACAAACAGAAGGAGCCTCCTGTGATACAACACAAAGCGGAACAAGGGACAATGATGCCTTGGGCATAGCGATGCGCCGGTGGCGTGTGGAGAGGGTGTCAGAGGCAGAGGTGAAGAGCTTGGTCGGCTTGTGCATCAAGCCCGTGGCTCCACTGTCGGGCTGCAGTCGTGTTGACTCTTCTCTCCCTCTCTTTTTATTTACCCCGTAATTGCAGTTCCTCCCAAAGCTTTACTGCCAACTTGCCATCCTGCAGCAGCCCCTCCTAACCTTTTGCCTCATCATCCTCATTGAGACTAATTAGGTTGCTCTTATCCCCTTTTCACTTTCCACCCCCACCCCTTGTCTTAACAACTTCCTGTTTCAACAGATTCCCAGATCCAACATAGAAGCACTCCCTTGTGAAGACCTTGGCTTCCTGATCTCTTTCTTACTTCTTCATACTCACCTGGCAAAGCACCACCCATGCGGAGCATCATCTGTCTCTCCTTGATGCCTGCACCCACAACCGAGCAAACGCGGGAACCCGGCACCGCGGTGGCTTCGATTCACAAGGACACATCCTGAATGGGGGTACGCAAGTCTGCCCTGCAATCTGCCACACTCCCCTAGTGGTATACGCATGCTCACACTCTCCAACTGACGAGTTATAATTCATTCAAGATCCATGGTGGGCGTTTACTTTCTGTCTGGCACAGGTTGACAGGCCCTGGGGACAGAGCAGCAAACAGAGGCTACACAAGTAAATATCAGATACTATTTCCTAAGCATTTTGAAGTGAATTTTAGGTGAATCAACAGAGAGCCTCACTGACTGCTGTGTGGAGATTGCTTTGAGAAAAACTTCACCAAGGAGACAGTTAAGCAAATATCCATGTACCAAGAAGGAGCTGGCAAGTGAAATGAGAGGGTGGGTGTTCTACACAGAACTCAGGGTGAGGTAGGCCTTGTGTAGACTTGTGCAAGTGTCTGAGGAGAGTGGTGGAATTTTGGCGAAGTCACAGGGGTGAATGGGGCAGGGAGCTGACCAAGGACGAGAGTAAGAAATAGAGGTCAGAGCTCTGGCCCTTCTGTAACTGGGAGCAGAATTCATAGTGGCTGTGATCATCTTGGCTGTGCCATAACGGGAGCAGAGGAGGCAGGAGCTTGCATCGATCTGGGAATGGTGTTTTTCCGAATGGACTTGGAAGAAAGGATAAGATGAAAAAGAAATGACACTGCCAGTGGGTAAATAGTTTGCAGATTAAGCAGAGTTCAAGCTATTAGAGGAAATAGGCTAAGAGGGCTATAAGAGCCTAGGACAAAACAGAAAGTTCAAGGATCTTTTATGAGATTGAAAAGCAGTTGTAGAATCAATTTTCAAAAGAGTTTTCTTTTTTTTTTTCATCCTAGCAACAGCAGCCTAAGTTCTAGCTTGCAGCCTGCTCTTGACAGCAGATTGAGACATCAGCTTGGCACTTGGCAGGCCAGGGGATACCGAAGAGTTCAATGAGTTGGCTTTGTTCAGGCAAAGGTATTTGTTGGGACAGACAGAGCAAGGATCTTGGAAATCTGAGAGAAGTAAGAAAAAGGTGAAAGGAGATGGGGCAGAAGAAAGCAGGCCTTCACAAAGGCACATTTCTGATTATTTCTGTGATCAGTCACACTAATAAAGAGCCCAGTGACACAGCCTTGTCCTTCCAGAACATCACCATTCTACCAACTGAAGCCGCATCAGGAGATGCCAAAGGTGATTGATAGGATGGTCTCCCACTCGCCTTGGCAGTTACTTCACTGCACATGGATTCTTTGCTGGTAGCACACTATTCTTTTAAAACTAGTTGGTGGGAGCTCAGTGCCTGTAGCTCAGTGAGTAGGGCACCAGCCACATACACTGAGACTGGCGGGTTTGAGCCCGGCCCAGGCCTGCTAAACAACAATGACAACTGCAACCGAAAAATAGCGAGGGGTTGTGGTGGGCACTTATAATCTCAGCTACTTGAGAGGCTGAGGCAAGAGAATCGCTTAAGACCAAGAGTTTGAGGTTGCTGTGAGCTGTGATGCGATAGCACTCTACAGAGGGTGACAAAGTGAGACTGTGTCTGAATTAAAAAAGAAAAAAACTAGTTGGTGGGCAAACTAGAGCCATATTTTGGTATAAAGCAACCTTTGAGAGATAGTTACTTTTTTACCTTTTATTTAAAAATAAAAGTTTCCCAATAATTTGGCCTTGCTGGAGTCTTCATAGGTGTAAAATCATCCAACAAACATCCTTTGACCAAATCTAAATTCTCAAGATCGTGTGAGTGTCTTTCATCAGAATCTAAGCTTGTGTTGCTTTTATTACTTTTTTGCTTTACTTTGTTGGATGACGAATACTACTAATATAATACATGAGATTCTATTTGTTTTCAGTCTTGTTTCTAATTAGGCATTTGACAAGTATTTGTTGATTGATTCATTGCCTGGCTTTTTTTGTGTGTGCTGGGCAAAGAGGCAGCTAAGGCTCCAGACTTTCAGGCCCATTCCATGGGATGCTAATCAGTGAAAAGCTAAGAATTCAGTAGTCAAAAAGGTCAGAAATGCTCTGATAAAACAGTGTTAAGCAAAAGTTATTTTTTAACTGTTGACTGTCAGAGAGGTTTTAATACACTAAGAAACACTGACAATTTCCAAGAGGGGGAAAAAGCATGTGGCGAGTCTACATCCTTTTCAAACTAGGAGCCTTCTTTGTTGGGACAGCTCATGGCACTGACAGTCAGAACACACTTGGGCACACACAGCATTAAGACTGCCAGTGAGGATACTGGGGGCAGAAGAGAAATGGAGCTGAGGATAACGATGGTCTTACACGGGAAACCGAAGGCCAAATTCTCCTTTAGTTCCACTTGGGCAATTGTTTATCCATTTCCATGCTCCATTTCCAAGCTATCTTTGTTATCAGATTAGTATTCCTAAAATACAGCTTCTCAGAGTCCTCTATTCAAATGACTTTGTGTTATGTAAGGGTATAGTAGATGAGGTTTTCAAAGATCTATCTATCTGTCTGTCTGTCTGTCTATCTATCTTTCTTTCTTTCTATCTTCTTATAATGTGATGGACACTCTTCCAACAAAGAAGGGCTTGTAACTGCTCCAACAAAAAGAGTGTGATAAAAGTGAAAACTGTGACTTCCAGTGTTAGGTCACAAAAATGGATTTTGCTTCTGCCTCTCTCTATCTTATTTCTCTATCTATCTCTGTATCTCACCTCTCTCTATCTTTATCTCTTTCTTTATCTCTAGCTCCCTATCTCTTATAGGGATATATATATATGTATGTGTGTGTTGTACAATATATGTATATATTATATATATTATGCATATATCTGTACATATAAATATATATGTATCTGTGTATGTGTCTACCTATCTCTTTCAATGGTTTTTCTTGGAGCTCAACCACTATGCTATCAGGAAGTCTAGTTAGCCCACCTGGCAAGCCCTTGTGGAGAGGAACTGAGACCCTTCAGCCAACAATCAGCATCAGTCTCCATAATATGCACGGTTGAATTTGCTCTTATTTTATTCTCTGGCCTCCTGGCAGTGCCTCATATTAGCAGAACCTTGTAGGAATCTAACAGCTTAGACAAAGGAAACTGGGAAATATAGTTCACAGACCCTCATCCCAGCAGAACAGAGCAGAATATACAAAGTCAGGCAGCAGGGCCTGAGAGACAACAGGTCAGTAATCGGCATCTGGGTCCACAGAACCAATTTGGATGGTACAAGCATCCATCTCTCCTATGAATAGCCATAGCAACTCCAGGTCTCCTTAAATACCCTCTTGCCTTCCTTCCATCTGCTCTCTATGATACAACAGGAAGGCTCCTTTTAAAACAAAAATCCAATTGTCTTTCCTTTGCTGAAAACCAGTAGTTTCCGATAGCTTTGCACTGCCATTAAGGTAAGAGCCTACTCTTTTGCACACATGGTCTAGAAAGGCCCTGTGTGGTCTGTCCTTTGTTCACCTTTATTTATTTATTTTCTAATTAATTAGTTAATTTATTTTTGAGACAGAGTCTCACTCTGTTGCCCTGGATAGACTATGGTGGCGTCACAGCTCACAGCAACCTCAAACTCTCGGGCTGAAGTGATCCTCTTGCCTCAGCCTCCTGAGAGCTGGGACCATAGGTGCTAGCCACAACGCCCAACTAGTTTTTCTATTTTTAGTAGAGACAGCTTCCTTCTTGCTCAGGCTGGTTGGTCTTGAACTCAATCCACCTCCTTTGGGCTCCCAGAGTGTTAGGATTACGGGAGTGAGGCTCTGTGCCTGGCCCTTGTTTACCTTTCCAGCCTTCTCCTGCAGTAGGCTTCTCCTTAATCTTTGTAATGCAGCCATAATGGCTTCTTTCAGTTTCTTGGACGTGTTTTCCTTTTCTGCCATGCATCCTTTTACATGCTTCTCCCTCAATATGGTATGTTCTTCCCCAAGGCAACCCATTCTTTATTCAGAATTCAATTCAATCACCCTTCCTTCATAGAAGCTTTCCTGTTTTCCTTGACTGGGTCAAATGTACCATTTTAGTATGAACGTTTTTATCTATTAGTTCTTTACTTCTGTCTATTTTCTCTCTTTCTTTCTCTCCCCCCTTCCCTCCTTCTCTCTTTCTCCTGTCTTCCTCTTTTCACACACACACCCACATCTGTTTGATTTCTGTCACCCCCACTAGACTGTAAACTTTATGAACTCAGGAATCATGTCTTTTTTCTTGTTTCTTTGCATAGCCATGCTCACTGGACACCTAGCACAGTGTCCTGTATGTAAAAGACACTTAATTAGTGAATAAGTGGCTGTACACATGGGTATAGGATTTGATAATTCATTCTGGCTGAGTAGAAGATACAGACATCTTGAGAACCAGAGTCAGTTGTCTGCTTTTTATTTTGCTCTTGAAATACACTGCGAGTTCACTGCTGAGCTTATCATAAGCATCATTTAAATATTAGAAAAATGACAATCATTTTTTCTCTGACTCTTCAGTTTTAGAGGTAAGTCTGTCTCTGTATAAAAATACAACATGTCTTTAAAGATGTTTTGCCTTTTCCTTGCTCTCCTGAGACCCCTCACTCTGCCTAATGGTTCTGATCCTCATCGGGAGTTCTCCCATGGGAAAAGCCCTCTAAGCCTTTATTTGCTGGGCGATTTTGAAGCCTAGTCTATTCTGAGAGTAAAAACCCAAACTGAAATGGTTTGACTTTGTCATTGGGAATTTAAGACACTTAACTCTAAGACTATGGTGATTGGAGCACAGGGAAAAATAGATGAAGATCTGAATTGCAAGAATTCCCCAGGATTCACCAGAAAGCTACCTAAGGAAGGAAGGAAAAAATACCTACTGACAATTCTCTGCAAGGGCTCTATTGGGGTCCATATCCTGCTCCCTTGTTTATATCTTTGGCTATAGTTTTTTCACCTTTAATAGCTGTCCCTGAACCTGGCCAACAATCATGGCACTGTTGGTCCCCATGTCAGTTCGTGGGGAGATCATGTTTGGTGGTACAAGTGCCATGTAAATTTTATATTTGCCAAGAGAACAACCTCTCTTAGGCTTCAGGTTTTTAGAGGACGACAAGATGGGCAATAAAGGAGAAACAAGGCATTGCTCATGAGTGACTGTCATTGTTATTTACTCCTCGCCCCTTACACGATAGGTGAAGTGTCCTAGTCAAGGACTTTAGCTGACTGGGGACTCCTGGTGTCTGCCAGATGGAGGAAATACAAACCTGAAGTGATATATTTTTGCAGTGTTTACAGTGCATGGAAGTTTCCTTAAATATATAATCAGACGTAATTAGACTATGGTGTATAAGAAGGGGTATAAACACTATTGACATGCTAGTCTCGAAATAGGTCCCATCTGAGTTGATCTGCCTTTGACAGTTCCTGATTTTAGATATTTTTGATATTTTGGGAAGCAGATGTGATGAGGTTGAGAATAACATCCCTTGATTCCAAAATAATATTTGTTGCTTGTGGTTTCTTAACCTATGGAGAAACACTGGCAGCTGGAGGGATATTGTCAGTCTAGGGTTTAGTAAGTAAAGTGATTCAGGATGGCAGGTTCTACTTGCCACCAGGCTTATAACCTTGAGTTAAACGTACTGAAATTCTCTGCCACAGGAATTGACATTTTTTACTCTGGATTGAATTTCTTACACTCACCCATTTCAGTCTTGAAGCAAAGTTGGTAGTGGAATATTTTGTTGTGCCTGCAAGAAGTCTATTCAGTTATGCTCTTAGTGTTGTGTGAAAATATAAAACACAATAGCAATACAAGAAGAGTATGATTATTAAGAATTCCATCATTAAGAGCAAATGATGTTTCCTCTGTTTGAGACACATTTGTAACTCCAAATATGTTTCCTCTTGCTTTTATTGGGACAATGAACGCTATTTGGATGATGGGCTCAATTATAGCCAAGGCTGGAGCACTACAGAAGTGATTCATATAACCAAAAAACAGTTGTACCCCTCTTACTATTCTGAAATAAAAAACACAATGGATATTAGATTACAACTTAGGAGTTTGGGGGTGACACAAACATTCAGGCCACAGCAATTATCCTGTCTCCTGCTCCCCTCTAATCTGTGATAGTTTCTCAGAGTTTTATTAATTTTCCTGGTTCTCATGTTTGCTCATCCCTTTTTAAATTAGCTGAGAATTCATGAATGCAAGTGAGACACCAAGTTTAGCCTTACAATACAAGCAGGGCGGGTCAGAATTCTTATCAAGTAGTTGCTGTCATCTTATGGATCCCACCCTTTGAGGACAGGTCAGGGCCTTCAGTTCCTCCCTCTGCCTTGAACATCTCTGTCAGTGGTACTGCGGGGTGCATTGTTGCTGTGATTTCTGATGAAAATGGGATGATATTGAGGCTTCTGTGATTCGTACCTACTTATTACAACAGCCAGAAGCTTTCATCAACTCCCTGCATGGAGAAAATGAAAAGATATCTTTTAAGAAACAAGGTCTGTTTATTTTCCCATTGACTTTCCCTTTGAAGCCAATCTGTAAACTCCCTTAGACGACAGTCACCTGTAATAATTTTGAATACTGCCCTAGAATGCCCAAGCTCCCATAAAGCCTGGGCCATTGGCCTGCTTGTTGGTCTTTCGTGTGTTTTCATTGTCATGCGTTACCACTTTATGGGTAATATTCTTCTTTGCAAAGCTTTTAAACATTACTTTGCTTAAAAGGTGTTGGAAAGGTGAAAATGATAATTAAATCACATCTCCAGTGTAATTTTATGATTGCATAGTACTATTCCCCTGAACTATGCTTTCAAAATTGTTGTGGACCCACGAATGCCTCCTGTGTATGCCTGAAGGGAAAGTGCTAACACAGGGCTTTGCTGTCCAATTATTTTCATATCAGCATTTGAACAGAGTCTGGATCCGGGCAGTTGTTCACTTGTTACTAAATGTTACTAAAAGGAAAAGCAGGACTCCAACAACCTTGTACTTAGATGGCTGTGCAGCTGGGGCACCAAAGCAATGATGCTGGAACTAAAGGAATAAAGGCTCGTCCTCCCCACAGCTCGGATGTGTGAATGGCCACGTCCTATGGTCTGATCTCCAGAGAGTTAAGGCCAGATGAGCGGCCTCAAGTTTGAATACTTCAACCATTTGGTGGGAGGACATCCTTGCTTATATTCATTCACATATTCGGCAGTCACCGCTGATGGTGTGACAGACATCGTGTCAGTTTCTTAGGACATCCAGATGACTGAAGAAGGGGTTGGCATCATCTGACAGGAGAGATCGGCCATAAATAATTGCTGCTCAATGTGGCCTGTGCCACGAGAGGAGGATGCAAAAGGAGGTCTGGGAGCTCAGGCGTGTGGAGAGCAATGGGATAAAGAGGGGCCACCGGCTGTAAGGGGTCCTGAGGATGGTGATCCCCTCCAGAGCTTGGGACTCCCGGAGTGAATCCTGCTTTAAATAACGCTTGGCAGAAATTCACTCGTGTGTAGGAAGAATAGAGGAGTCTGGGGAGGACACAGAGCGGGAGGGTCAGTTAGGAGGCAGCTGTGAAGGCCCAACCAAGTAGATACGGTTCCCCTCCGTCCTCCTCTCGCTAAGAGGACACCACAGTCCATAGAAAGAGGGTATGGAATTGTTTTGCGGTTAAAAACATTGTAGCTCCACCGCTTGCTGACTGTGTGATCGGGCGGAAGCTGGTGGAATTCTCGGTGTCTCCATTTTCTCTTGCCCAAAGTGAGATGAAATATGGAGAATAACTGGTTGGCTGCTCTCAGGCCCATTCTCTGCCTTGTTCTGCTCTGTTCTACAATGCAGAGAGCTGCACTTCTTCCCATTTGTCCCTGCTCTTTGGCTTGGTGATGGATTTGGCCAAAAAGAGGCAGTGGCAAAAGTTAGCAGAGCAGCTGTGGAGAACAGCCAGTCATCCCTCTTCTCTTTGACTCTGGTGACACCCTCGACAGCAACTCAGTTCCTTGCGTGGCTCCGGCTGCTGCTCACAGAGTGGCCCCAGCTTCTGGGCTGCCCTACACCACATCCCCCCACTGACCCTTTGGACCTCGGGATGATAATGACTTCTGACTTGTGATAGCATCAGGGTTTACTCTCAATGACCCTGGTTGCATTCCCAACTTTCCCCTCCCTTGCATAACTAAGTTTCCTGGATTAACTTTGCTCTCTTTGTAGGGGAAATAATGGTTTCTATTTTTCTGATTAGATCCTGACTAATGTGTAAAAGGGAAGTGCTTTTTAAATTGTGATGTAAATATAGATGCATTAGATTACATTATTCCTAGTTAGAGCTATTATATCTGAAGAGAATTGCAGAATGCAAAATTGAGCTGGGTCTAGCTGGTCAGTGGGCCTACCTATAGGCCTGGTAGACAAGCTCTTCTGTTTTGGGATCTGTGTCTATATATCTATCAGAAGCCAGTGATTGGCTGGGTGTGAGTGGCTTCTCTGGACTCATGCTCTGTGTTGAACAGAGACATGAGTACATAAAACATACCATTGCCCTTGGGAAGTTGGACAGAAACTTGGTTACATAAAACATACCATGGTCCTTGGGGGTATCTGTGATACCTAATAGAGAACTGACACGCTTTGGGATCTGTACCTAAAAGCAAAGCACAAATCAAACTTACTGTATTAAAAAACTCCTTTCGGTGAGTCAACCTATCAGCAAGAAATCAAAACATAATCAATGTACACGATGGAACGCATTGTTCTGGGCGATGTGGGACACACAAAAGAGGACTAGGGAATGATTTTCTTCTCACCAAGTGTGTTTCTAATCTCCTGGAGGAGTTAAAATAAAATTACACAAATCTAATGACAAAAGGAAGTATATCACAGTTGTGTAAGCATTGCAAAAATAGTAAGTTATAAGGACTTCAATATTTTTGAAAAGTAAATGCAAAGTTTTCCTACTCCTTTTGCTTAGATTATACGTATATGTATTTAAAAATGTTTGTGCAGTTAATTTCCAAGCACGGATATAAATATTTCAGTCTTACATGATGCCCTTTAGTTTTAGTGGTGCGTAAAAAGGTAAATGCTTGAGATGTTGCCATATAGGGTGAGTATATTGGGTGGATCCAAGGTTTCCAAGCATATCGCTTAAGAGCCCAACTTTAGAATCTAGCAGTGCTGAACTGAAAATCTGATCCTGCCACTTACTAGCTATGTGACTATAGGAAAGCTGACTAACTTCTGCAAGTCTCACTTTCCTCACCTGTAAAATTATATGTAACATATAGTAGTATTATATGTTACTTTAGGTTATTGTGAGGATTTAATAAGGCAATCTAAGTAAAACTTTAAGATTAATGCCTGGAACATAGGAAGCACTCCAAGTTAAGAAAAAACAGTTATTACAAAATTATTGTTTTTTACATTTGTCTCAACCTAGAATCTAAAAAGCAAAGTGGTAAGAAATAGAATAGAACATGTATAGCAGACTTCTACTTCTGATTATCATGCAAGATGGACAAAATTTACCACCCTGGGATTAAACGACAAAAGAATTGGTAAAACATATAAAACAACTCTTCTTACTATTGGAAAATAACAAGCAAAGGACTATGGTCCCTAAAAGCAGTAAACAAATGAAGTCGGCACTATAATTGCCCCAGTGTTTTGCATGCAGGGACACTCTGAACCAGGGAACAGACAGTGAGACTGTGCGCAGATTACGTTAATTCTGCTAAGTTGAGGAGATAGAGATCTGAGTTCAGGGAAGCTGAAGTATCTGGAAGGCACAGGGAAGAGTGTGGAGAGGAGAGAGCAACCTAGAAAAATAGCTTCTGAAATATACAGAGCCCAGTGGTTCTCAACCTTCCTAATACTGTGGCCCTTTAATATAGTTCTTGTGGGTCATGACCCACAGGTTGAGAACTGCTGGTCTAGACACTACCTTGAGTCTTTGCCACAACTGTGGTGTCCATGCAAACAATAACACTCAAAAAGCCACTGGTATGCTGTGAGATGAATGTTTCCCAGGGATAACTCAGGGCTTGGAAGAGTTCAGATTCTGAACAGAGAGAGTAAAAAGTCCTCTTTGATCATTCAGGACATTTAGTGGAGACTCCAGAAATGTCATACCTTAGTAGCTGAGTTAAATTATCTCTAGAACAAAGGCTTCTCTAGACATACTTTTAAAGTTCTTAATAAGCGCAGCTTAGAAAGTCATTTAGGTACCTTCTAGAATAAACTCCAAAGTTCTTTAAAGAACTGCAAAATTACTAGAAGAAATAGCTATTTCATCATCATTGTTGAATATTTTAATATTCTACTCTCAGTAATAGAACAAATAAGTAGAAAAATCAATAAATATATGGAAGACTCAAGTAACAGTATCAAGCAAATTTATGCATCAAAATACACGTTCTTTTTTAAGTGTGTATGAGCATTAGCCAAGATATGCTGGGCTATAAAACAGGTCTCAATAAATATGAAAGAAGTAAAATGATATATTATCTTTGATCATGATATAATTAAACTAGAAATCATTAACTGGAAGATAACTTGTATATTCCTAAACACTTAGAGATTAAATAAACATACTTTCAAAATCTGTGGGTATAAGAAATAAAATCACAAGGAAAATTAGAAAATATTTTGAATTAAATGATAATGAAAAGACAACTTACAAACAACAAACAGTGTTCAGAGGGAAATTTACACCATTAAATATTTATGTCAGAAAAGAAGAAGGTTCAAAATAACTAATTTAAGATTTTACCTTAATAAGTAAAAAAGAAGGCATATTAAACTTCAGATGAGTAGAAGTTATGAAATAATAAAGATAAGAACAGAAATAATTGAAATAAAAACAGAAAAAAAAAATAGAAAATATCAAATAGGCCAAAAGCTGATTCTATGAAAAGATGGATAAAATTGATAAACATCTAACTAGACTTATCAGGGAAAATAGTAGATATTACACAAAGCATCAATATCAGGAGTAAAAGACATATCATTATCACTCTTACAATATTAAGGATAATAAAGGAATATTATGAGTAAGTAAATGTCAATAAATTTGACAACTTAGATGAGATGAGTAATATTCATGAAAAACACAATTGATCAAAACTGACTCAGGATGAAATAGATTATCTGAATAGCTCTCTATCGAGTTGCTAAATTAAAATTCTAATTAAAAACCTTCTTACAGGCTCGGTGCCTGTAGCTCAAACGGCTAGGGCACCAGCCACATACGCCAGAGCTGGCGGGTTTGGACCCAACCCGGGCCTGCCAAACAAAAAATAGCCAGGCGTTGTGACAGGTGCTTGTAGTTCCAGCTACTTGGGAGGCTGAAGCAAGAAAATTGCTTAAGCCCAAGAGTTTGAGGTTGCTGTGAGCTGCGATGCTACGGCTTTATACCCAGGGCAGCAGCTTGAGAGTTGGTCTCAAGAAACAAAACAAACAAACAAACAAAAAGACCCTTCTTACAAAGAAAACTCCATTCCTAGATAGTTTCACAAAAGAATTCACCAAACATTTTCAAAAGAAGCAGTATTATTCTAATGTAAAATCTTTTACAAAATAGAGGAAGTGGAAACACTTTCTAACTTACTTTATGTGGCTAGAATTAACTTAATGCTAAAGTCAGAAAAAATCCATTATGAGAAAAAAAGTGCTATAGACCAATAATATCCTTTATAAACATAGATACATATATTCCTTAACAAAATCTTAGTAAACTGAATCAGGAGTATATAAAAATGGTAAGGCATAGGATTATGTAGGATTTATTCCAAGTAATGCATAAATGATTTAGTATTTAAAAATCATATTCCTTGACCTGATAAAGAATATCTCTTCAATCTCTTATATTTAATAGTAAGAGATTGAAGACTTTGTCCCTAAGATCAGGAACAAGTAAGAATATCCGCTTTCCCCATTTCTATTTATTTTATACTGGTGATCCTGGCCAGTACAATAAAGCAAGAAGAAAAATTAAAACACACATAGATTGGAAAGGAAGAAGTTCTCTTCTGTCCAAGAAGTTCTCTTCTTTTCAAGAGTAAGAGGATATGACATGATCATATCTATAGAAAATCCTTATACAAGAAAGATACTGGAACTAATAAGTGAATTTAGAAAGGTTGTATGATCTTCAACAAAAGATTTTAGAAAGTGCTTTGGCATTATGAGAATATTACCATATTGCTGGTATGTGTTGAGCTGTATACCAAAAGTGAATATGATTTTGAGTAAAAAGTCAAGACCATTCTTCTATTTTTTATGATCCATACCTAAATATAGATTTAGAATTTTTATTCAAATTTTATCAAACAACTGAGTATATAGTATACAGTGGCATATTAGTTAAGCTACGGGTTAGGTTGTTGTCATAAAGGCACAACTTAACAGTGGATGGAAATTAATTTCTCTCTACTTAATTATCTGAAAGCAGAGCACTAGCAGGGCTAGTTGGTGTCTCTATTATACTCTGTGAGGCTTTCAGTTCTGTGTCTCAAGTGGCTGCTTTTCTCCAGCTATTATATCTGCATCCCAGTCAATGTGAAGCAGAAAAGAGGCATGCCAGTGCATACACATTCCTTTTGAGGGCATGGCCTAGTACTTCTGTTTGTAGCCCATTGACCAGAGTTTAACTGTAGGGGAACTCCTAACTGCAAAGAGAGTCTGGAAAAATTAGTCTTTATTCAAATGTGATATGCTCAACTGTATTTGGAGGTTTTATTATGAAAGGAAGAAGATAATGGTGGATGTTAGGACAACTAGTCATGTCTCCACAGTTTGGGAGGCTGGAGTAATATGAAAGATGGGGATTTAGACAAGAGAACTTTATTGTTGATCCTGCAGACAGAAAGACTTGGGGACAGCAGGGTTTTAGGATTTGGTTTAAACATGATGTGCCCCTCTGCATTAGGGTGGTGAAGGCCAGGGCCATGTGTACCAGGTGTGAGATTGCCTTGGTTGCTCAGGTGCAACTAAAGCAGATGACCCTAGAAATGGTGCAGTGACAAATGAGGTAATGATAAGACATAGCGACAGGTCAGAGTGCAGAGGAGAGGGGAGTTTCAGGGAAGATTTTAGGTTTCTAGTGTGTGAAAGTTGAAGAGTGATGGTTACACTGACCCAAACAGAAAAGATGGGAGAGAAAACCAGTTCCTGGGGAAGACAATGACTTGGATAGGCATAGTTTTCAGTTGCTCATAATTCAGGTCTGGGACAAAAAGAGGTTGATGCTTGATCTGTCTTCAAATCCCTGGGCTGATTCTAACCTCTCAATTTCTCTTCAGTTTTTCCCACATAAACACACTTATAAATACTATGGGAGACTGAAACCTGGGAGTTTTGAGAAGTGAAGTAGAATGAGATTCAAATGGTATGCGCCATACCGGCACACAATCTTATCACTGTACACTTTGCGATTTTTAGAAAATAGACAGAATGGATTAGGCTACTAAATAATAATAGAAAATGCACTGTGGCTATGCTCATATCCTATTTTCACTCAAATCTCATTAAATTCTGAAACCAGAGGTTTATAATAAGAGCGTTCCTGTTAGGAATTTCTTTATTTTTCTACTAGAAACTTTCTTGGAGTTTGAAGTCAGTTAAGGCAAGCTACTTTTCAAAGCAATTTTTTTCCCCAACAGTATCTAGGTAAACCTTCTCTAAAGTGAATTGTTGTTATACCAAAATTATATAGATTATTCTAGTATGAAAAATTTGCATTCAATTAATCAATTAGATATTTTTAAAAGAACTAGATGAACTCAGTCAAATAGTTTGTAATTGATTAGTAAAGAAATAATGAGTAGTTTGCCTAAATAAGGAATAGTTTTTGCCTAAATAGAGTCTGGATTTACATTTTCCACCTCTAACTTGTTGTATGTGCTGTGAAGGCTAGAAATTCAGTTTTCCGAGGCCTGACTTCCCACAGAGATCCTGGGAATAATTGTGGTAGGAAGGTGGATGAGTGAACATGTGTGGGGAGATTTCTTTCCTTTTCTCTGCTACTCAAAAATTGTTGGAACATTTTAACCTTTGTGGAGGCTCACTGTTTTAGGTTCGCCTGACATTTCTGTTTAGTTTCTAAATAACCCATTTTAAAATATGAATGAATCAGCTTTTGTCCCCTGGGGAGGAAGGTACATTGTTGCCTATGACAAAATGCTTTCTTTCCTTGTAAAAGATGTTCTTTGACCCCTCCCTTTTTATTCAACATGTCTTTGAATGACGGGCAGAGAAGAGTCTTAACAAAGAACTTAGGTGGTCAGTTGATCTTACTTGAGTCAAGAGATTGATTATTTTTGAGTATGAAAATCTTGTCTAGGAAGATTACACATTACAAGTAGGAACCAGTGGTTCTTCTGGTAGAAACAATAAATCTCTTTACAATGTGGGCACAGATAAAAAGAGGCTTCTGTATACAGGCATTCCTATCTTTCTAAAGTCAGTGTCTGTGTCCTGTTTAATTTCTTTTTCCTTTTCAAAATAGTCATAGGTATCAGACAATATTTTGGGCTAATGGCCTGGAAAAATTCATTATAAAATCATTTTGAATTATTCAGGGAAAATGTGGAGCCTGGAAAGTATTGCCTTCTGTTTTCCCCTGTGAATCTCTACAATTTTTGTCCATTGTTGACATTTCTAAAATTTGGAATATTAATGAAAAGACTTTAAACTTGCTCCTCCATGTCACATGGAGATCTGAGTAATTGATTTTGGATCAGTTGGTTTCTCATCTCCAAGGAAGGGAAAAGCAATAATAATTGGACAAATTCCTTTTCAATAGTAGTAGTTTGGCTGAAAGAATATTTGAGGTAGTGGTTTACAATGTTTTAATGGTAATGTGGTTGCATTAAAGTGCCATGTTAAAAATGTAGTTGAGCATGAATTTAGTTCTCAAAAGCATGTATTTTTTGGGTCTAATTCTATATCAGGAAACTATTACAACATGTTGTTCTATAGGTTTTATACATTTCAGAAGAGCAGTGTCATATTCAGCTTAGACATGAATTTTCTTTTTTTTTTTATTAAATCATAGCTGTGTACATTAATGCAATCATGGGGTACAATGTGCTGGTTTCATATACGTATATATATATTTTTAAATACATGTATTTTATTATTCTTCATTACATTATTTCCCCACATACACCCCTCCGTGGTAAGACAGAATTGATTTACAGAAAAGAATACAGAAAACACCAAAGCTCCTGGTAGAAGGAGAGATTTCAAGTGGGGAGAGAGAAGCTCTCTCCGTTCCTCTCCCAGTCTTTCCCCGTCTCCTCCTCTAGGCCTCTAGCCTCAGGGTATCTATAGGTGTATGGGTTCCTTGGCCAGGAAACAAATGAATACAGTCCCTTCAGCCGGGGGCAAGGTGAATGAGTGTATCAATGAATGGACACAGTCCATCCATGGAATTGAGGCCTAGGAAATTCACACGAAACTGACCTAGGCATAGGAAATGGGGGTTCCACATTTAGTCCCAAGTGTAAAGTGAAGGAGACAC
>CAUYRH010063367.1:0-17003 GCA_963574655.1 Perodicticus potto | reverse complement strand
CATTTAGAAAAAAAAAGAAAAAAAATATATATTAAGAGAAACTGAATTCCTAATGCCTTTAGAAATTGAGTATCTTTGAATTAACAACAGACTTTTAAAATTTTCATAGGAAAAAATAAAACATGTTTATGAGTATTGCTTACCTGGCTTCAAACAGAACAGAAATCAGATATGTAAAACTAAGTTCATTTATTATAGTTTTTGTTTAAAGTATTGTTGATTCTTTTTGTGTTCTATTTTCCAGAAGTCAAGAAAACCATTTTCTGTCTTTTGAGCTATTTGTAACTTCTCAAGCAATGTATGTACTTATAAGCAAAATTTAAAACATGCATTTTTTTCTCTCTTTGATTCCTCCAGAATTTGTTTTATTTTATTTATTTATTTTTTTTGAGACAGAGCCTCAAGCTGTCACCCTGGATAGAATGCTATAGCATCACAGCTCACAGCAACCTCCAATTCTTGGGCTCAAGCGAGTCTCTTGCCTCAGCCTCCCAAGTAGCTGGGACTACAGGTGTCCACCACAACACCTGGTCATTTTTTGGTTGCAACCATCATTGTTGTTTGGCGGGCCCAGGCTGGATTTGAACCTGCCAGCGCGGGTGTACGTGGCTGGTGCCTCAGCCCGTTGAGCCACAGGCGCTGAGCCAGAACATTCTTATTAATAATAGTTTAGCTCTCAGAAACAGAGGCAAAGGAAACTAATTTCTTTCTAGCAGAGGTTAGGGGGCAGTGTAACAGTGTGGTCTGTGGTGGGTGTCAAAGTTGCTGCTATTGGTCTTACTACTTTTTTTTTCTTTAGTACAGCCACCTCTTGAGGCCTGAAACTTCTCTTTGGATAAATGCCAACTGGCCATGACAGCAGTCAGATGAGTAAAAAGAGAGAAAGCCAGCTGCTGTTTTGTTTTGAACAAGGAGGCAGGCAGAGTCCCTTTCTTCTTTTCCACCCACTCGAACTTAGGACAAGTGCCAAAGGGTTTCAGAAGCCAAATACTTGAAATTCAATGTGTACTTTTTTTTTTGAGACAGAGCCTCAAGCTGTCACCCTGGAGAGAGTGCTGTGGCATCGCAGCTCACAGCAACCTTCAATTCCTGGGCTCAAGCGAGTCTCCTGCCTCTGCCTCCCAAGTAGCTGGGACTACGGGGCGCCTGCCACAACGCCCGGCCATTTTTTTTTGGTTGCAGCCGTCATTGTTTGGCGGCCTGGGCTGGATTTGAACCTGCCAGCTCAGGTGTACGTGGCTGGCGCCTTAGCCCGTTGAGCCACAGGCGCTGAGCCTCAATGTGTACTTTTGATTAGGAGCGATACTGAAGAGTTTGTCTCAGCCTTGCTCATAGATGCTTAATTGATCACCACAATTTTTGAAGTGATGTTGGATATGTTTATGGAAAGGGTGAATGTATTTGTTCTTTCTCTCCTGGTATCCAACAAGAATTGGGTAAGGAGCAAAATGGAGATTAGATCATTTCAACTCAGATCACCTCAAAGGGTCATAGATGGAGACTCCCTTAGGCTCTCAGTTTTGCTTCAGGAAACCAGGAGATAATATGCCCCTTACCAGTTTTAGGGCCTTTGTTCTTTTCCGTTGTTCTTTGAAAGTCCAGAAGGGGGAGCAGTGCCTGTGGCTCCGTGAGTAGTGAACTGGCCCCTTATACCGAGGGTAGTGGGTTTGAACCTGGCCCCGGCCAAACTGCAACAAAAAAATAGCCTGGCGTTGTGGCGGGCGCCTGTAGTCCCAGCTACCCAGGAGGCTGAGGCAAGAGAATCGCTTAAGCCCAAGAGCTGGAGGTTGCTATGAGCTGTGATGCCATGGCACTCTGCCAAGGGCGATAAAGTGAGACACTGTCTCTTAAAAAAAAAAAAAAGAAAATCCTGAAGGACTTAGATGGACAAGCACTCCTGGATGCCTGTTGGCTCATTTCTCATGACATGTCTCTTCTGTAACACCAGCCTTCTGTTACCACTGTATATTGAATTGTGAAGGGCTGCCACATGTGCACAAATCATAACTGACCTTTCCTTGTTCTACGCTTATCGAGCAATTACTTGCTCATTTGTGGAACTCACATTATTGCCTTGAGTTTCTGGCCCTGTGTGAAGTGAAGGCATCCAGGAAGTGGCCTGATAGACTGTACATCAGAGGGCAATAAATTGGCATTGGATTTGGTGGAAAGGCAGGGCCAGATGTGGTGTGGGAGCTGGAGTTTTTTAGTGGTCAGCTATGCAGCTTGTTTCCAGGTGTCCTGGAAAACATCTTGGGAACTAGAGGCTAAGGGTAGTTGGGGCATTAATTGGGGAGGGAAAGGATCAAAAGCACTCCAGTGTTTTCTGGGATTAGCCCTGAATCAGGTAAAATCTTCTAAAAGTAGAGAGATAAATGAGTTTTACCTGACTCTAGTAGGAATTTCTCCACTGATTATTTTTCATTTTCAAGCAATGCTTGTGTTATTAATTGTCAGAAAAAAATCTAAAACTCGGGGACCCTTGACAAGAGGTTTTCATGAATTTTCATTCCTCTCTTTGCACAAACAATAGGTTTAAGAAAATGGTACCAGATTGATTAAATAAAATAAGAGCTGAAATGGTATTATGACTGGCCAACCATGGGCTAGAGTGGTATTTTTCAGATACAGGTTGCTGTCCGTTAGTGCATTATATTATTTGAATGAGTTGCGTGGTATTTTCACTTCAGTTTTTATAATGAAAAATTTTAAACCTAGCAAAAATTGAAGGTATAATGAACATCTATGTCCCAGATAGAGTCAAAATTATTAACATTTATCCATATATGTGTATTATTTTTTTATGAGCTATTTGAAAATAAGTTATAGACATGTTGACATTTCATAGGTCTACATAGTCATAGTACCATTATCACATCTAAGAAACCTAACAATAATTTGTCATTAATTAGCTAATATCCAGTCTGTATTAAATATTTCTCATTTATCACCAAACTGTCCTTTTTTCTTTCTTTTTTTTTCTTTGAGACAGAGTTTCATTATGTTGCCTTCAGTAGAGTGCTGTGGCATCACAGCACACAGCAGCCTCAAACTCTTGGGCTTAAGCGATTCTCTTACCTCAGCCTCCCAAGTAGCTTGGATTACAGGCACCTGCCACAATGCCTGGCTACTTGTCCTTTTTTTTGAAATTAAGAAAAACATTTTTTTTTTTTTGTAGAGACAGAGTCTCACTTTATTGCCCTCAGTAGAGAGCTGTGGCGTCACACAGCTCACAGCATCCTCCAACTCCTGGGCTTAGGTGATTCTCTTGCCTCAGCCTCCTAGGTAGCTGAGACTCTAGGTGCCCGCCACAACGCCCGGCTATTTTTCTGTTTTGCAGTTTGGCCGAGGCCGGGTTTGAACCCGCCACCTTCGGTACATGGGGCCGGAGCCCTACTTAATGAGCCACAGGCGGCGCCCTTTTTTTTTTTTTTTTTGAGACAGAGCCTCAAGCTGTTGTTCTGGATAGAGTACTGTGGCATCACAGCTCACAGCAACCTCCAATTCCTGGGCTCCAGCGAGTCTCTTGCCTCCGCCTCCCAAGTAGCTGGGACTACAGGCACCCACCACAACGCTTGGCCATTTTTTTTTTGGTTGCAGCCGTCATTGTTGTTTGGCAGGCCTGGGCCGGATTCGAACTCGCCAGCTCAGGTGTACGTGGCTGGTGCCTTAGCCTGTTGAGCCACAGGCGCCGAGCACCCCCCCCTTTTTTTTTTTTTTTTTTTGCAGTTTTTGGCTGGGGCTGGGCTTGAACCCACCACCTCCGGCATATGGGGCCGGCACCCTACTCCTTAAAAAAAACTTTTTTTAGAGATAGAGTCTACTATGTTGTCCAGGCTGGACTCAAACATTTCTCCTTCCTTAGCCTCCCAAGTATCTGAGATGACAGGTTTGAGTTATTGTGCCTGGCCCCAAACTATCTTTTATAGCTATAGTTAGTTATACAAACCAAAATCCAAGCAAAATTCTCATTTCATTAGGTAGTTATGTCTCTTTGGACTTTCAAACCTGATATAATTTTCTCTACCTTTTTTTTTTTGCAATTTTTGACCAGGGCTGGGTTTGAACCCGCCACCTCTGGCATATGGGGCCGGAGCCCTACCGCTTTGAGCCACAGGCGCTGCCCTGCTACCTTTTTTTTTCTTCTCTTGGCATTGACTTTTTGAGTAGGTCAGGTCATTTCTTTTTAGAATGTTCTTTGTTCTGGGTTCTTTTTGTGTCCTTGTAGTATCATTTAACTTATTCCTCTATCTCACATATTTTCTCTATACTAGAAGTTAGGATTAAAGTCTTCATTAGATCCAGATTAAATGTTTTTTGGCAAGAATACTTCATAGATAATACCATGTTTCATATCATCATATCACCACAGGAGGCTTAGGAGGCACAGGTTGTCTTGCAACTGGTGATATTAAGTTTTGTTACTTGCTTCTGGTTGTGACTGCTGTATCTCCTCATTGTAAAATAATGTAATTTTTCTTTTTGTAATTAGTTAAGCAATCTATGAAATAATAATTTGGCACCTTGTGAATATCTTATTCTCTAATATCCTATTACCTAATGGTCATCCACTGATGAACCTTTGCCTGAATCATTTATTTCACTAGGGGTTACAGAATGATGATTTTTCTAGTTCTGTCATTCTTTCTACATTTATTAACTCACATTAATTTGCTTTCTCTGTAAAGAACTGCTTTCTCTCATAAACTGGAGGATAAACCACAGTTTCTTCTAAAAGTAAGGGCAAATGCTTAATTCTTTCCCTTTAATTGTCAATTTCAGAGTAAGAAGTTAGTGTTAATAATGGCCACTAATGGTGGCAAATATGGGTGCCCTACCTCCCTTTTTTCACTTGTGAATACTAAATTATTCAATGTTTTATAATTAATTACACATTATTGTTTTTAGTTCTTAGATTTTTCAAGTTTGGCCAGTAAGTACCCCTTTAAACTGGTTCCTTTGTTCTTTTGTCATGATCTTTTTGAGCACTTATTGCCTTCTCTTACAACTAGCATTAAGAGGAAAAAGGGAATAGAAAGTATCAGTGTATCACCATAATAAGGATAAGTATTGTGCTGTGAAACTTTTGTTTTAGTTAGAAATGTGTATGTTCTAGGTTGCAATGTAAACTATATTTCTATCAATCATAGTCATACAAGTTTGAAAACTATAGTAGAGAAACCTTTTGGTTTACTCTTGTTCCACCACTGGTTTGAATGTGTCTCTCTGTGCTGTTATTTTTTGGGCAAGAAGTCAAAGGGGTACTGAGTCAAGGTACCCCTCTTACCACATTCTTGGCATTCTGTGAGTCCCTCTTGGCTTTTGGGAATCAGTGGATTATTCATCCCCTATCAACTCTGGTTTCAGTAAAATAATTCTATTTAGGTAGTCGTTCCCAGATGAATTAGGTTTTGGTAGGCAGAAGTTAACTTGAACCCATTTGAGTCATAATTCTGGCTTTTATTAGATTAAGTATTCTTCCCAAGGAAATAAGGATTATAGGTGTAATTATGACTGAATAGTCATTTTTATCTTGTACTTTATCCCTTATGTGATGTGATATTAAACTTGTTTAGACATATCTGTTAGACATTTTGAGTCCTTTTGGAGTCCTTTTGGTGGGTCAAGGAGAAAATCATTTGTACTATAAAGCCTCTAAAACAGCCTTTTCTCCAGGAACTTTTCTCTTAGTAGAAGTTCATTTCTGTATTCAGTCAACAAATATTTTGTGAGTACTTACTATTGTGCCAGAAACTGAACTAGATACTAAGGACCTAGTTTTCAAGGAGATTGACATAGTTCCTGTTCTCATAACGTTTATGGTCTAGTGGGCTGGTGATTTGAGAAGCTCTGGAATTAGAGTGGACAACTGGGTACTGGTTTGAAGTCTGTCCAGTGTCCACATGTAACCTCAGGAAATTGTTGTATGCCCTGGTTTGCTGAAAGAAGTTGTAGGATGGTCAGAAGAATAGACAGCAATGGTGTTGTCCACCTTGTTCATCCCACCCCATCCTCTGCCCTAGCACTCACTGCCTTGAAGTAACCATGGAAATACTATTTGTATGGCAGCTTCATTAGCTGTTTTAGGACCTTGGATGTCTTGAGAGTTATTAGTCTTGTGTATGTCTGAAGTAAACTGACTATAATTGTACCATAGGATAAGTATCAATGGCTGCTTGTCTTTTGTAATAAAATTCTTGCATTTGGATCATCTCTGCTTGGATTGTTAGGATCTTGAAGTCCAGGGGCATAATACAAAGATTTTAGTAGCTATTTAGCTAAGTTGCTAAAAGGACAAAGAAAGCTCTTTTCTCCAACCAGGGTATAATAATCCCAGTGCAAAAATAACATAGTTTTGGCACAGTGCCAATAGCACAGTGGTTACGGCACCAGCCACATATACCAAGGGTGGCAGGATTGAACCCAGCCAGGGCCAGCTAAACAACAGTGACAACTGCAACAAAAAAAAATAGCTGGGTGTTGTGGCGGGCACCTGTAGTCCCAGCTACTTGGGAGGCTGAGACAAGAGAATTGCTTGAGCCTAAGAGTTTGAGGTTGCTGTGAACTGTGATGCCATGGCACTCTATCCAGGGCAACATAGGGACACTCTGTCTCAAAAAAGAAAAAATAACATAGTGTTTTTTAGAAGCAACCTACTATCTTTATCCCAGGGGTCTCACATGAGGAAAAAGGTACCAAAGCCCTTAGAACTTCAGATAGGATTTGGCTTCATGATCTGTAGAATATTCCTTCATGTACCTGATATTTGTCTTTTGAATCCCAGAAAAAGTGCTTAGAGGAAGAGAACCTTGCCGAGTTCAGAGAGAATGTCCCTTTCCTTAGGAATAGCATTCCTAGGATTTTCAAGGGCAGAAAGAGGTAGTGAGGCTTTGAAGCACTTAAAGAGTAGTTAAGATCTTTCTAAAAGAGAAAATTGGAATGGAGATACTCCACAAGAAGACCTGTCACCTGTCATTTGCTTGATAGCTTATTGTTTTCTGAATTTAAAGTGTAGTTCTTTCTCTTTTGCCTCTTTTCTTTTTTTAATCCTAGGGTGAGTCCACATCCAAGGTACATTATTAATACCTATTATATAGCCAAGTACTTTTTGTGACCAGAGCCTGTTGACTCTGGCAGAAGATCCTGGTTCTCTCTGGTCCAGAAGAGAAAGTCCTGGTTAAGCCCACCTGGACAGAAGCATTGTAGGGAAAGTAGTCAAGGGAAAATGGACTTCTGTTGTCAGAATCCAAATAGGGCTCATTAATTCTTCCTGGTGAGTCCAAGATTACTGTGTCTTAGTCACATTTCAGGGGTTTTAAAGACTCATTCTGTTCTCTAGGTTCTGTAAAGGAAGAACTGAGCAGTAGTTGCCTTTGGTAGACCTGTTTTTTTTTTTAAACATAGAATCTCACTATGTTGCCCTCGCCCTTGGTAGAGTGCCATGGCATCACAGCTCACAGCAACCTCAACCTCTGGAGCTTAAGCGATTCTCTTGCCTCAGCCTCCCAAGTAACTGGGACTACAGGTACCCGCCACAATACCTGGCTGTTTTTTTTGTTGTAATTGTCATTGTTGTTTAGTGGGCCCGGGCCAGGTTCAAACCCACCAGCCCTGGTGTATGTGGCCGGCGCCCTAACTACTGAGATACGGGTGCCCAGCTGAGACCTGTTTTTTTATTTAGGGGGTGGGAGATGTTGCCAGGATCCTAAGTGATCCTAGGTAGGCTGCAGGCTCAACAGTCAACAAAACTGTTTGTATGCATGCAGTGAAGGAAGGTAAAGAATGGGAAATATTTATGTTGGTAATGTTTTTCCTCCAAAAGCTCCAAAGAGAAGGAGAAAGCTGGCTACCAGAGGTTGTTGTACAGCTAGAATGTGAGTTCATCTCTATTTCCTTTTTTGCCTAATTGAAGTTAGGACATTTAACTGATTAACTGATAGTGAATTGTTTTGAATTTTTATTTTGAAATGATTTCAAACTTAAAAAAAGGTGCAATAATAATACAGAGGTCTCCGATATATCCTTTTAATACTTGCTTTTATTAGTTTCTTTCTCATTACACACATATACACACAGGTATGTATGTACATAAAGTTATTTTTTGTGTGTGTGTGAATTTTTTATTTTTTATTAAATCAAAACTTTGTGCATTGATGCATTTATGGGGTTCAGGGTACTGCTTCGATATACATAAAGTTATTTTTTCTGAATATTTTGGAGAGTAGGTTATATGTAGTTTACATCAAGACCTTTTTTCTCAATATTTCAGTGTATATTTCCTAAGAAGAAGAATATTCTCTTAATCTAAGTACAGTTATCAAATTCAAGAAATTTAACATTGATATGACATTTTACTATTCATACTATAATTTTGTCAATACACTTTTAGTGTTTGGGTTTATTTTCCTTTCAGTGAAGGAGCATGTATTGTGTTTAGTTGTCATGACTTTTTAGTTTCCTTTAATCTGAAACAGTTCTTTAGTTGTTCTTTATCTTTATAAGGCTGACTTCTTTTTATAACTACAAGCCAGTTCACTTGTTCATTCTCTTTGTTCCTTCCTTCCTTCTTTTCTCTCACTCTCTTGCTTTCACTGTTGCTCTCTTCTCTAAACCCCACCTTTCTTTCTTTCAATATATTATAATTGTACAGGTTCAATAATAATTGCACTGTGGAACATGCCACCTTGGGAAACTGAGGCAAGAGCATCACTTGAGGCCAGAAGTTCAAAACCAGCCTGGGCAACATAGCAAGATTCCAATTTTACAAAGAAAATAAAACAATTAGTCAGACATGATGATAGACATTTGTAGTCCTAGCTACTTAGGAGGCTAAGGCAGGAGGATCACTTGAGCTCAGGAGTTTGAGGCTGCAGTGAGCTGTGATCAAGCCTCTACAGATCCTGCCTGGTGACAGAGTAAGACATTGTCTCTACAAAATAATAATTGTGCAAATTTCCGGGGTCTATGTGATATTTTGATACATGCATACAATGGGTAATGATCACATCAGGGCATTTAGGATATCCATCATCTCAAACATTTATCATTTCTTTGTGTTGGGAACATTTTAAATCTTCTAGTTATTTGGAAATATGCAATACGTTGTTTTTTTTTTTTGCAGTTTTTGGCCAGGACTGGGTTTGAACCCACCACCTCCAGCATATGGGACTGGCGCCCTATTCCTTTGAGCCACAGGCGCCACCCTGCAATACGTTGTTTTTGTTGACCCTGGTCACCCTAATTTCTTTCTTTCAAAAATGTTCCTCCTTTTGGGTTTATCCAATGTTTCCTGCTGATTAGATTCAGGTTATATGTGTCTGGCATGAATCTGTATGTCACTAATGATGTAGTGTCCTTCTCAGGGTGTCACATCTGCAGGTGCTACTCATTGGTGATATTCATATTGATCACCTGGTCAAAAATGTTACCTGGCTTCTTTACTATGTAGGTACAATTTTCCCCTTGCAACTAATAAACAATCTGTAGAGAAATACTTGAAGACCATATTCATCTTTAAACTTTCCCCCTCAAGATTTATCGTACATTGGGAGGTTCCTGTGGCTCAGTGAGTAGGGTGCCAGCCCCATATACTGAGGGTGGTGGGTTCAAACCTGGCCCCAGCCAAACAGCAACAACAACAAAACAGAATATGTATATCTTGAATTAGAGGAAATAAATGTTTAAAAAAAAAAAAAAGATTTATCGTACATTGATGATTCTTGCCTGAACCAATTTCAGGTTGCAATGATGGTGAATTTTGAGTGGTTGTTTAATGTAATTGTTCTTTTATTTTTTATTTTGAGATAGTCTCACTCTGTTGCCCTTGGTTGAGTATCATGCATGGCATCATAACTCACAGCAACCTGAAACTCTTGGGCTTGAGCAGTCCTCTTGCCTCACCCTCCTGAGTAGCTGGGACTACAGGTATGAGCCACTACACCAGGCTCGTTTTTTTTTTCTTTTTTTGAGACAGAGCCTCAAGCTGTCACCCTGGTTAGAGTGCTGTGGCATTACAGCTCACAGCAATCTCCAACTCCTGGGCTCAAGCAATTCTCCTGCCTTTGCCTCCCAAGTAGCTGGGACTACAGGTGCCTGCCACAACGCCTGGCTAGTTTTTGGTTGAAGCTGTCATTGTTGTTTGGCGGGCCCAGGCTGGATTCGAACTTGCCAGTTCAGGTTTATGTGGCTGGTGCCTTAGCCACTTGAGCCATAGGCGCTGAGCCTAGTTTTTTTATTTTTAGTAGATACAGGGACTCACTCCTGCTGAGGCAAGTCTCAAACTCCTAAACTCAAGCATTCCACTCATCTTGGCCTCCCAGAGTGCTATAGGATTACAGGCGTGAGTCATGGAGCCTGGCCAGTGTAATTGTTCTTAAAGGATTTGTTCCCACCAGGCACGGTAGCTCATGCCTCTAATCCTAGCTCTGGGAAAGCCAGGTGGTTGGATTGCCTGAGCTCAGGATTTTAAGACCAGCCTGAGCCAGAGTAAGACCCCATCTCTAAAAATAGCTGGGCAATGTGGTAGGCGCCTGTAGTCCCAGCTACTTGGGAGGCTGAGGCAAGAGGATCGCTTGAGCCCAAGAGTTTGAGGTTGCTATGAGCTGTGATGCCATAGTACTCTACTGAGAGTGACAAAGGGAGACTGTGTCAAAAAAAAAAAAAAATTAAAAGACTTGTTCCTTTTACCTTTTCTGTAATCTGACCACCCCCCCCCCCCAAAGAACTTACTCGTAGGTGTGGACACAAACTCTTGCTAGATTGTTTGAGTTAGTTTCTCTTCCTATAAAAAACATAATTGCATGCCCTAAAATTCTGTATTTCTTTATGGATTTGTTGATGGGTTTTGTTGTTTTTTAAACATCTAGTAACTAAAGAGTTTTGAAAATTAGAAAAAAGTTTGGCTCAATGAGGCTTGACTTGGGGCTTGGTCATTTCCTAGAATGTGGCAACATTACCCAGTAGAATTTGTTCTACACTCAACCAACAGCATGAATGTTTTTCTTCTAAGCCAGACTGACAATAGCAGATGACACCAATTCCCTTCCTTTTTTTTTTTCTCCTCTTTTTTCTTTTCCTTTTTATTTTGTGTTTTGTTTTTACAAAGAGAAATTTTATTTAGGAAGAGCAAAGAGAAAGTTAGGGCTTGGCGCCCGTAGGACAGTGGTTGTGGTGCCGGCTATATACACCAAGGCTAATGGGTTCGAAACTGGCCAGTGCTAGCTGAACAACAATGACAACTGCAACAAAAAATGGCCGGGTGTTGTGGCGGGCGCCTATAGTGAATTGCTTAAGCCTAGGAGTTTGAGGTTGCTGTGAGCTGTGACACCACAGCTCTCTACTGAAGGTGGCATAAGAGTCTGAGGTTGCTGTGAGCTGTGATGCTACAGCACTCTACTGAGGGCGGCATAGTGAGACTCTGACACAAAAAAAGAAAAAAAAAAGAAAGAAAAAGTTAGAGTACTTCCAAAGAGATTTGGAAGTGGGTCCCTACCATGAAGGAGAGAACATGAGAGAGACCTCTCTTTTTTCTTTTTTTCTTTTCCCCCCTGCCTTTTAAAAGTGGGATTTGCTATGAATTCATCCTCATATTTCAGTTTTTATTCTTGAATTTATTTTAAAAGTTTGATTGGTTTAATTAAGAACTTCCATTTAGGCTCAGCACCTGTAGCTCAGCGGTTAGGGCACTGGCCACATGCACCTGGGCTGGTGGGTTTGAATTGGCCTGAGCCTGCTAAAAAAAACAAAACAAACAAACAAACAAAAAATAGTCAGGTATTCTGGTGAATGCCTGTAGTCCCAGCTAACTAGAGAGGCTGAGGCAAGAGAATCACTTGAGTGCAAGTGTTTAAGGTTGCTGTGAGCTATGACTCCACGGCACTCTACTGAGGGTGACAAAGTGAGACTCTGTCTCAAAAAATAAACCCAAAAAACTTTCATTTACTCTTTTAAAAATCTGTAAAGTTTAGAAATGCTCATTGTCTAGGAGCTTTAAGAGAGAAAAGGTTAGAAATAGAAAAGAGTTCCCCTTTCTCCTCTTCTTTCTTTCCCTCTCACTTGTTTGCAGTTTCCCTTTTTCTTTGGAGAATCTGATTAGTAGGCATTTTCTAAAGAGATTGAGCCTCTTTAGAAAAGGCAGCAATTTTGAGAGGAGGTAATACTCATGAATCTAAGGTTTTTTTGCTGTTCTTACTAGGGAAATAGGCCAATGATAATACCATTACTTACTAATAAAACCCTTGTCAGCTATCAGTTATATTTTGTTGAGGGAACCTTGCTCATGTTGAAGAGAGAGAGAGAGAGATAATGAGAGAAAGAAAAGAAAAGCAACTAGAGAGACAGAAAGTAAGAAGGAGGGTGGCGCCTGTGGCTCAGTGGGTAGGGCGCCAGCCCCATATACTGAAGGTGGTGGGTTCAAACCCAGCCTTGGCGAACTGCAAAACAAACAAACAAAAATAGCCGGATGCGGGTGCCTATAGTCCCACTTACTCGGGAGACTGAGGCAAGAGAATTGCCTAAGCCCAGGAGTTGGAGGTTGCTGTGAGCTGTGTGAGGCCACGGCACTCTACTGAGGGCAATAAAGTGAGACTCTGTCTCTACAAAAAAAATAAATAAAATAAAAAAATAAATAAAAATAAAAAGACCTTTAAAAAAAAAAAAAGTAAGAAGGAATGAACAGAAAGGGGCAGAAGAAAATAACTTGGGGTGGGTGGTGGTGAGAGAGAAAAGACCAAGAATACAGAGCTGCTAAAATAGGAAAATGGGAGTCAGGTCTAACATTTACCTTTACACATCCCAGTGTTTAGATTTTTTCCTTTCAATAGAGTATGCTATGAGTTAGGGTGAAGTGAGGTGAATGAGATGGTCTCATCCTAGATTCCTCGGACTATCTACTCAGAAGTGAAAGAACTCTGTAATAAGGTGACTTGATAGCCTGATCCTAGTGGGTTGGTGTGGAAGAAGCTATTAAGTGATATTTGTTGGCTGGCTAGCATTAACAGTTATTTTTAACTTCCCATTTCAATCTCTTCATTGTTTAGGCTCCTCCACTGGCTCCTATGAAAGCAGTCAAAATTAGCAGCTATATAAAATGAAGTACCTCTTGTCTCTCCAGTCATTTCCAAAATAAACAGGGTGTAATACTGTCCGTATTTTGTCTCACTTTACTCTGAAGGCTAACAGTAGAGGAAGCATGGATTAGTGTGTAGTGATTTCTAGGCTCTGCCCTCTGGACAGATTCCCTTCTGAGTGCTCCAGTTGAGTGACACAACCATGTGGTAGGAGTGCAGCTGGAAGTATATCATTGGCAGATTTGGATTGGGTAAATATAGCAAGAGCAGGATGTCAGTGTGGGAGATGGATTGTTCTGGGAAAGGAAGTGTTGTCTTTCGTCTGAGAAACAATTTCCTGCACTTTTGGGACTTTTGCTTTCTTTCTTTTTTTTTCTAGGGCAGAGCAGGAGTTGGCAGGGGTTGGGTTCATTTGCTGAATTCTATCTCTGGGTGTCTGTGTGTTTCTACATTTGAAGTTGGGAGTAGAAATCAGATCTGTTTCAGTCAGTTAGGAAATGGGCACACTAAATTGTCGTACCCATACCTTACATTTCACTTTTTACAGTTTTGAAGCACCTACTTACTTAGATCCTCTTTTTAAAAAGTAACTATTATTTTGATGAAATAGGTTGGGAGGGGAAAATAATTATACAAAGAAAACCAACTCTATTGAAAGTCAGACATGAGGCACCAGCTGGCAGGAAACAGCTGGGATGTGTCTGGGGGCTAGAGACGTCCACACCAGAACTTAACTCTTCAAGCTATCTCTGTTATCTGAGCTTCTGAAGATGGCTGCCTAATGACCAGCAGTCTACATAAAAGAGTAAATCTACAAAATTGTGTGATATTTTATAATTGACTAGAAATTTACAATTTATAAAGTAGTTTTGTATTACAGTTTTTTAATTTTAAAGTAGACTTAGATTTTTGGAAAAGTTACAAAGTTCTCATATACTCACACCCAGTTTCCCCTATTATTAACATCTGACATTAATATGGAACATTTCTCACAATGAACTAATGTTACTACATTGTTATTGAAATCCATAATTTATTCAGATTGCCATTAGGTTTTTACCTAATAGTCTTTTTCTATTTCAGGATCCCAGTCCAAGGAACACTACATTACATTTAGGCATCATGTTTTCTTAGGCTCCACTTGGCTGTGACAGTTTGCCTATATTTTCTTCATGTAAGTTTCACTGCACCTCAAAAAATAGACCGTGTCTTTATTAGTGCCCTCCTTTTACAGGTAAAGCTCAGGCTCCAGAAAGATTAAGTCACACATTCAAGGTTACACAGTAAAAGCTACTATTAAACATGTGATTATGGGCTTGGTGCCTGTGGCTCAACGGGCTAAGGGGCTAGCCACATACACCTGAGCTGGCGGGTTCGAATCCAGCCCGGGCCCGCCAAACAACAATGACCGCTGCAACCAAAAAATGGCCGGGCGTTGTGGCGAGTGCCTATAGTCCCAGCTACTTGGGAGGCGGAGGCAAGAGACTCGCTTGAGCCCAGTAATTGGAGGTTGCTGTGAGCTGTGATGCCATGGCACTCTACCTAGGGTGATAGCTTGAGGCTCTGTCTCAAAAAAAAAATAAATAAACATGTGATTATGGCTTGGCACCCGTGGCACAGTGGTTACGGCGCCAGCCGCATACACTGAGGGAGCTGAGTTTGAACCTGGCCCAGGCCAGCTAAACAACAATGACAACTGCAACAAAAAATAGCCAGGTGTTGTGGCGGGTGTCTGTGGTCCCAGCTACCTGGGAGGCTGAGGCAAGAGAATCACTTAAGCCCAAGAGTTTGAGGTTGCCATGAGCTGTGACGCCACAGCACTCTACCAAGGGTGACACAGTGAGACTGTTTCAAAAAAAAAAGTGATTATGATTATGGAAAAAAACAATGAGGTAACTTATTTGCTTTTTATATGGACGAGAGCAGAACTATAGCTGACCTTTATTTTTAGGTAGGTCAGTTACAGAAGAGGAGCAAGGTGAATTTAACTTTCTTGGATTCTTCTGTCTTCCTGGATACGAATTGACATTATTATTTTAGTCACAATTCTATGGGGAAAACCTTTTTCTCTTGGTGATTCTGCTGTATTAAGAAACTGATCACAGAATTGTGGGCTGGTTGTCTAGTCAACTTTGTCCTCTGGCAGCCACTTTAGGCTGCTTACTGGTCCTTGTTTTTGGGAGGCCTCCTGAGTATATGACATATACACTAACACACTGTTTTTCAGTGTTTTTTTTATCTTACAGCTCACTTGAACCTGTAGTTAAGCTTCTGTGGAACACTTAAATTATGTATTTCTTTTTTTTTACTCAAAATGAGTAAACATTTTTTTTTACTCTGTCTCAAAAAAACCCCCTCAAAAAACAGTGCTCATCAAATAAAACTGACAGAGAGCAGTTTATTAACCATGAACAACCACTTTTTATTGGAGCTTTTTATTTTAATTAATGGGAAAGGGGACAATTTTCAGTTAATGCTTTTATTAAATACAGCTGTGAGCATAAAGACTGTTTTGGGATGCTTTAGTAGTGAGTGACTCTTGCCCTCTTTGGTTAACTCTGAGGCCAGGAAGGGCCTGACTTTTTCTCTAAAAAGAAGCTATAGTGATTGCAATAAGTAAAACAATGAAGAAGAGTTTTAGGAGATTGTGTATCTTCATGGAGGGACAGAGGATAAATTATAAGCCTTCAGTTATAGGAGTCTTTAAGGGGATGGATGACTGAGGGTCTCCAACAGGAGAGTATGAAGTTATCAGTGGGAGCAAAGATGACAACAGGTATTAAACGGTACAAGATGGACCTCATACTCTGAAAATGCTTTTGTTTCAACATTTTGAAAGAGAAAATATGAATGACAAAAGTGATGGTGTGAAGAATGACTATTAAAGTGCTTCTACCAGAAAATTCTGTTGGTAAGATTAAAACCATCCTTAGGTATGAGAAAAGCCCTGGAAAAGATTGCCTATACGGGATAGGAAACAGTAACGTACCTTTGTTTCTAGAGAACTCTGAATTGAGCTGTGATCGAGGAAAGGGAAATTTTTCCCTGTGGTCGTGTATAATGTGAAATCTTCATGAGGTCTCAATAGATAATAAGTTTCCAGGAGGACTTTGTAGCAGGCTAAAGAAGGTAAGGTTCAGAAAACCTCCAAAGGGAGAACAGAGAGAGATGGCCCATTGATATTTCTGCTTCTGGGGAACCGATTTTGGTGAGTGGAAAACTACCAGGTACACTTCACTTTTGCAAGAATCCAAAGAAATCTTTGCACTATGATGAACTGAAGTAGCTACTTATCTCTACAAGCACTATAGGGGAAACTCTATAGACTTTATTTTATTTTATTTTATTTTTTGAGATAGAGGCTCACTTTCTTGCCCGCAGTAGAGTACTGTGGCATCATAGCTCACAGCAACCTCAAACTCTTGGGCTTAAGAGACCCCCTTGCCTCAGCATCCTGAGTAGCTACGACTATAGGCACCTGCCACAACTCACGGTTATTCTTTTGTTTTTAGAGTTGGAGGTCTCACACTTGCTCAGGCTGGTCTCCAACTCGTGAGCTCAAGCAATCCACCTGCCTTGGCCTCCCAGAGTGCTAGGATTACAGGTGTAAACTACTCAGCCCCTTTGCTATAGGCTTTAATTGGAACTTGTTTATATTTTCCCAGAAGGGAACGAAGCTCATAACCTGTTAAAGCACTTTAGAAAAATAAAGTCAAATTAGATGTAAGAGAATCTTATACTTTGATTTTCTTTTTTTGAGACAGAGCCTCAAGCTGTCACCCTGGATGGAGTACCATGGCATCACAGCTCACAGCAACCTCCAATTCCTGGGCTCAAGCGAGTCTCTTGCCTCCGCCTCCCAAGTAGCTGGGACTACAGGTGCCCGCCACAACGCCCGGCCATTTTTTGGTTGCAGCCGTCATTGTTGTTTGGCGG
>CAUYRH010063364.1:0-21008 GCA_963574655.1 Perodicticus potto | reverse complement strand
GACCAAAAATCACATTATAACAAAGACATCTGTACCAGAATGTTCATTGCAGCCCAATTCATAATTGCTAAGTCATGGAAGAAACCTAAGTGCCCATTGATTCACGAATGGATTAATAAATTGTGGTACATGTATACCATGATATATTATGCAACCTTAAAGAAAGATGGAGACTTTACCTCTTTCGTGTTTACATGGATGGAGCTGGAACATATTCTTCTTAGCAAAGTATCTCAAGAATGGAAGAAAAAGCATCCAAAGTACTCAACCCTACTATGAAGCTAATTTATAGCTGTAGTATGAAAGGTATAACCCAACTATAACACAAGAATATAGGGAAAGGGGCAAGGGTGGGGAGGGGAGAGAGGAGGTTGGGGTGGAGGGAGGGTAATTGGTGGGGCCACACCTACAGTGCATCTTAGAAGGGTACAGGCAAACCTTGCTAAATGCAGAATACAAATGTCTTCATATAATAATGGAGAAATTGCCAGGAAGGGTATGTTAATCACTTTGATGAAAATAGTTAAGATTGTATATGAAACCAGCACTTTGTACCCCTTGATTGCACTATTGTACACAGCTAGGATTTAATGAAAAAGTAATGAAATAAAATAATATAAAATAAAAGACCAAATGAACTACTAAACAAATAAAAAGGCTACCAGACACCCAAGCCCACAGATGCACCCACAGTCAGAAACACATAGACATACAGACAAAACAAAACAAACAAACTAAAAACCAAACAACAACAACAACAAAAATCTACAATAAAAATAATGATACTTGTAAAATACTTGGGCAAAAAAATCCTCTAAAAAATCTGATGTAAGCACTCTCAGAAGTCGTAAGAAGGGAAGAAGAGGTAGGGGAGAGGAAAATAGAAAGTAGTGTTCTTAAAAGAGTTACAAAAAAGAAGAAAGGAAAAAGAAAAATACAATCGAAAAGAAATAAAAATACCATAAGAAAAAAATGAAAAATGAAAAATTAATTATCAATGGCTCCTGAAATAAAAGGATAAAAAAAACCCAACCTCAGAAATATTATTCTTATATATATATATATAGAAATATACATCTATTTGTATGGGGTAGAAGTCAACTTTAGTGTGAATAAATTTATAATGCAATATACTTTTCGGACATCAGATGGCGCTGTGAGTGCTTCCCAGGCTTATACCTGATTCCCGGTTTACTTTGTTACTATGGTAACCACTCTACCAGGCTGGTCGCCATTTTTTGAGTTGCTCCAACTGTTTGTTCTCTAAAAGATGCTCCACTTTGGGTGTTCCGCTCCAGAAAGCATTCCCATCTGACCTCCAAACTTGGTGCAGGAGTCCACGCTTCACCAAAGTCCACTTTGCTCCCACATTCTCCGGGAAACTGGAAACTGCAATCAGCTGTGGGAGAGGGGCTGGCTGCTGCGGCTGCTGCAGCTCTGGCTGTCACCGCCGCCTTTGTTACCACCGCTAGGGACTGCAGCTGTACCACAGCTGCAGTGCACAGGGACCCTCTTCACCAATTTCCACAGCTCAGAGTGTCTCCTCCAAGCCCCAGTTCCCTGCACACCCTGAACAGTCAGGCCTCACCAGGATTCCTCCCCACGGATGGCACTGTCCCACTGTCCGCTCAATTATTCCCAATGATCTGGGGTAAAGGTGTCCACCATTTAGGACAGTTCAAAATGTCTGCTCCCTGGCAGGATCCCCTCCCTTCATTTCTCCCTTGGGCTGCCTACTCCTCTAAGGCTCCAAGCAGCACCCCTTTCTGGTTGCCAAACTCAGGAATCCATGCTTCATGGAAATTTTCATCAGTTAGGTTTTTCGAGTTGCGAACTGCTGTCCTCCCTGTGGGAGGGGCTGTCTGCCAGCCGACTCCGTTGGGCAGGGGAAAAGTCTATATCAGAGTCCAAGGTTTTGAACTACACCTCAAATACAGCAATCCACCAATTTGCTATGCATCTCCAGCTGTCCATCCACACCAATAATCCACATGGGGAAAGATCCAGAGACCCTCCCTCTCACCTGATGTCCTGTGAGAGATGGGCTGTTTCTGTCCTGACCGCCATTTCTGTAATGTAATATTATTTATGTAAAATTTAACAACAAAATAATTCTACATACTACATTTGGTTATATAACTATCTGTAAAATATAGAAACAATAGAGTGAAAGGACACAACCCTAATCCAGGATAATGGTGTGAGTTATTCAAGAATGAGAATGAATAAGAGAAGAATCTCACTTTTTATTTAAAAACAAAAAGAAAGGCTCTTGAGTCAACCCTAGGTTCAAGTTCAGGTTTTTACTTTATAGTTATGTGATCTTAAACAATTTACTAACATTCCTAAACTTTGTTTCTTTATTTTTAAAAAGCAGATACTGATAATATCTCTTACCCTTATTGAGAAGATTAAATAAAATATTGACTCTAAAGCACCTTGAATGATAACCTGTGATAACCTGTATTCATATAAATTATTTTAGGTATTACAAACTCCTTAGGTAAATATCTGACACTGTAAAGGAGGAGTGATGACATTACACAGATTGTTATGAGAATTTAATGACATAAAAATATAAATTGCTTTATAAATTGGAAATATGTTCTATCAATATTAATTATCAGTATTACATGATTCACATAGCTTCTTTCTCAAGTATAGTCCAGATTTGATATCTAAAGACTAATGCAGGCAAATTAAATGCGATTATTAAGAAAGAGCCAATAACAAAGTTCTAAAACAAGTTCATTGGATCTTTGGAGGCAGATGTAATAGGAAGTATAAACAATGGACTGATTCTGGCTAATGCAACCTTGAAAATAGCCACTCATTTACTAACCCAATAAAGTAATAATTTAGGCTAAAATTTAAATAAAAAAAAGAATTGATGTCATTCATTTTGCTACCACTAAAAATAAGTAATGATACAACCTCTTGTTAAGATTGGTTAAATTTTTCTGCTTTTTGGAACAAGAAATGGTCCTTCTCATTGTGATTTCATACGGGTAATATTTTATTGAATTCTGTTAACTAAAATATGAGAGCACAGAGCTCTTATAATTCAATATTCTGATCACTGCCCTTCTTCAAATCAATAAACACTTTGTGACTAATTGATGACCACAGGTGGAGGATGTTATTAATCACATGAGAATTCCATTCTCCTTTATGGCATTTATAATCTCATGAAATCTTAAACTTTAATTACATCTTGCAGATCCAGAGCAGAGGACAAAAATGGTAGTCAACATGTAACTGTAGAATGGTATCTACACAAGCTAAAATAGAACAATATAAAACCTACATAATTTTCTAATATTTGGTCTCATTACTTACAACAGCAATAGAACCTAAGTCATATTGTGAGCTACAATACGCCTCCTGAAATTCTTAGGCATTTTGGTTTACTTGCTTCTTCAAACCATTTTCTAGAATAAGGAGTTTATGAGCATGAATAAGTGAATAAAGCTACTCCACCTTTCTGGTTCACTATTCCTTTGCAGCTGTAAATGGGGACAGAACTGTAGCCACTTAGGGCATGGTTCATCAGAGTCTGCATACTCATACTGAGGCTGAAAACCTGTTATAAAAATGCTATAATCTCAGATCATCTTATCCCTAGGAAAGTTAGGGGCAGAGGTAAAGAAGAAAATAGAGCTAGACTACTTTAGATCTAGCTCTACCACTGTGTAACTTTATGACCTTGGAAAAATAACTTCGTTTTTGGGGTTTCAGTTTCTTCACCTGTAAACTGAAAGGGTGCATCATGTCAGGTAAATGTTAGAGGGATGAACGTGAAATGCGAGAAAAATGATAAATAGAGGAGATTAAAACTGAGATTTTGAGATAATGAGAGCATACTTCAGGAAACAAAGCACAGGATAACCTGGGTTGCTTGACATTTCAAGAATGCAATATAATTTCACAATTTTACTCTTGTTTTATTAGCTCTACATTTTCTGACGGTGATTGTAAAAGCTACGTATAAATTCCAGCACTAAGCAGATTTATTCCCTGTGTATAAACATTTTAAAATGGCTATCCCAAGTGGAAGTTACCAGTAGACAAATTATGAGACAATGTAAAGAAAAAAATGTTTAACAGCATGTGAGAGACTCAAAGTATGAATGTATATCTAAGGAAAATATGTTACAGGATATAGAGGACCTTATGAAATCATTCAATAGCCTTAAAAAGTTAAAGACATGAAGTCTATTTATGAAGAACAAAAAGTCACAAAGGAAGACTAAGCTAGATTAAGTCCTAGTTCTACCACTTTGTAACTTCATGACCTTATACAAATCACGTTTTCAAGGTTTAAGTTTCTTCACCTGTAATATCTGAGAGTGTTTGATCCAAATATTCTTTGTAGTTGATATCCTGGAGCTTTAAGAATCAAAGGAAGCTTTGAAATCAATCAGACACAAGATTATTTTGTTTTTCTCATCACAAAAGATTAAAAAATGGCTATGGGTTAAGTCACTGCCATAGGGAAATCTTACAGTCCCTCATCTGGAGAACTTACTGCATTCATCTCCTACGTTGTTTTCTTGCCCCTTGTCTGTTTCAATTCACTCAGTGAAACCCACTGGATTAGTCTTGCTGATCTGATTATCACCTCCCCACCAATGAAATAACTTCAATGGAGCCCCATTACTTGGAGAATAAAGTATAACTACTTTTCACCAGCATTCAACCTCTACACTATAATTGAAGCTATTGAGCACTTCAGCAAATATTTATTGATTACCTACTATACAGGAATGAATAAAACACAGTCCCCAGACCAAGCTGGTGCTATTACATACAGCACATCCCCCTTTAACTACATAGGAGTATTTACTGTATAGAGAAGGTATGTGTAATATTTTTACATGCTATTTTCTTGAGTCATATTTTTCCTTATGTCCAGGCTGTCCATTCTAATTTAACCATAGTTGAAATATTGGCAGATTTAACTTCAAGATTTAATTGAAATGCCACTTCCTATCTGTAGCCTCCTTCATGTTTCCATAAGTGCAGTTGTCCTTTGATGATAATGTTTTTATCTTATCTCTAATACAACTTGTAAACCTGCTAGTCTCTTCACTAGATTCCAAAGTATTTAAAGAAAGGGTTGGGTCTTATTAACACCTTAGTCATGATTCTAGACCTGGCACGTTGCCCTAAAAGAGCACTATGGGAAGTAGGCACTCCATATTTGTGAGTTAGATCCTCAAGTAAATGCAGGAAGTTCAGACTACAAGTGTCAGCATGCTCTTGGCATCTAGATTCATTGAAATGGGAGAAAAGTGGAACAGTGGCACTGGGAGGGTGGGAAGCTATAGAGAATAGATAGCACCAGCCAGGGTATAACCTAATCTTCATCTCCTCTTTATTCCTTCTCTTTATCCCTTTCCCAATTGGTGGCTATAGCCTCTGGCTGTTTTTTCCTCCTTCCTTTCAATTTCTTTTATGTTGGGCAACTGACTCCTTTCTTCATTCCTTCTTCCTACACTGCAGGAGAACCTTGAGGGTGGAAGAAGAGGACTGAAGAGGGTTGACAGAATCTGTGCTCCTGTGGCCCTGTGGGAGGACAGCACTGTGGCTGTTCTTGCCTTGTGGCAGCCTGCTTTGCATAGGCAGTGGTAAAGGTATCTGGGGAAGGAGGATGTGACAGCTGGGCTTGTGGCACTTATCCTCTGTTTCAAGGATCCGTTCATCTCCTGTTTTCAGGTGACTAAGAGTTATCAGTAGAGAAAAAAGTTTCCTTCTGTTTCCTAGTGTGAAGTTTGAAGAGTAAGATCAGCATAGGGAGCGGTAGAGCTGAGGTGGAAGAGCCACTAAAACCCAGAAGAAACAGAAATTTTTAAACCTTAGTGCTCCTGCTCCACTGATAGTATGGCTCCTGGAAGGGTGTAACTGGGCTCAGATGCATTTGTGTAACAGACTCATAGCCTAAATGGATAGCCACCAACTTATAAAACATCAGGGATGAACATCTTCACATTTTCTGAGAAGGAAATGAAGTCCTTGAGAGAAGAAGAGACTTGTCCAAAGAAGAAGCTCTAGATTAGGAATCCAAGGAGGTCATTCTAGGCAAACTCAATTACTCTTCCCTTTATATCTTTTCCTACTCAACCCCCAAATTTGAGGACAGCACTTCCTTGGACTATCCTTACCCCCAGATGCATGTGTTAACACAGATATCCCCTGCTTGCTCCCTCCACTCTCTCTCTCATTTTTTGTTTGTTTTGTTTTGAGACAGAGTCTCTTAGTCACCCTAGGTAGCATGCCTTGGTGTCATAGTTCACAGAAACCTCAAACACATGGGCTCTTGTGTCAGCTTCCTGAGTAGCTGGGACTACAAGCACAGGCCACAATGCCCTGCTAGTTTTTCTATTTATAGTAGACTGAGGTCTCTCTTGCTTCAAGCTGGTCTAAAACTCCTGAATTAAGGTGATCCACCAGCCTCAGCTTCCTAGAGTGCTAGAATTACAGGTGTGAGCCACTGCACCCAGCCCTTCTCTCTTTCTTCTCTTTTCTTTTTTCCCTCCCTCCCTTCTTTCTTTTTCTCTCTCTTTCTTTCTTTCTTTCTTTCTTTCTTTCTTTCTTTCTTTCTTTCTTTCTTTCTTTCTTTCTTTCTTTCTTTCTTTCTTTCTCTTTTCTTTTCTTTTCTTTTCTTTTCTTTTCTCTCTCTCTCTCTCTCTCTCTCTCTCTCTCTCTCTCTCTATATATATATATATATATATTTCTCCCCCCCTTTCTTTCTTTCCATTCTTTCTTTCTTTCTTCCCTCCTTCCTTTCTTTCCTCTTTTCTGCTGTTTTTTCTTTTGTTTCAAATTTTAAGCCCCCATACCAGTAAATAGCAGAGAAACATTCTTGTAAGATGTACTTTGTGGTAGAAAGGAAATATCTTTTCTTCCCATCCTAGGTTCATGGCCAAGGCTCCTGTAACAAATGACAGATTAACAAGAGAAAGGAATTCAAATTTATTTAATGTAAGCTTTACATGACACAGAAACTTTCAGAAATGAAGACTAGAAGAACAAGGAAATTTTTTTTATGATTAGGTTTGATGAAGAGGTGGACTGTACAGAAGGATTGTGAAGAGGTATGACTGTACAGAAGGATATGATAATGGTAATAAATTGTGAGGATGAGATTTAGCAAGGCTAGTTTGTTAATATTCTTCTGTATCCTTGTATTTTCAGAGAAATAAGAATTTTTTTCTTTATGTATAGTGAGGGTACCTGTCAAATAACGGATTTAGAACCTGCAGGAGAGAAGGGCAAGTGAAAAATGAAAGTGACTTTCTTGCCTCTGCTGTTTCTCAAATACCAAGCTGCAACATTTTGGGGTAGTGTGTCTTGAACTCTGTCAACATGTGCAAACATATCATCCCATGGGTGGAAAAGAGGAATGGGAAATAGTCTTCTCATGACTGATGTAACTGTGGACACACTTCTCTCTCCCTGACTTTATGTTGTGAATCACATGTTGCCAACATTAATTTTGTCCCATGGGATCTTGTATCTTAAAGTCTTTAAAACTTCTCCCCTAAAAGTTCCCCACAGCTTGTTGTGTGTAAAATCTACTTTGCAAAGGGGATTTGACTGATTTTGTACCAGTTTTCCCTGGTAGAGTGATATGAGCTTTCTGTTTTCTTTTTTCTTCTTCTTCTTCTCCTCATTTTTTTTTTTTTGTTAATATTATCAACAAACTGTAACCATGAATAACAACCTTAGGATCTTTTGAAAAATAAGCCAAGCAATGTGGCTCATGCCTGTAATCCTGACACTCTGAAATGCCAAGGTGGGGGAATCATCTGAGCTCGGAAGTTGGAGACCAGCCTGAGCAAGAATGAGACCCCATCTCTACTAAAAATAGAAAAGAAAAAAAAAAAAACTAGCTGGGCATTCTGGCCAGTGCTCATAGTCCCAGGTACTCAGGAGACTGAGAAAAGAAGAGTGCTCAAGACCGAGAGATTGAGGTTGCTGTCAGCTATGATGCCAGGGCACTCAATGTCAGGGCAACTGAGGGAGACTCTATATAAAAAAAAAAAAAAAGTTGTTTTTTTTTAAATTATACTTAAGGACAGTCTTAATCATGTGAGGAGAAATATTATTGTGCATTAAAGTAATTGTCTTGGGCTAAGTAACATATCTCAGTAATATATCTCAGTAAAATTACCCAACCAGTTTGCTGCTTCCTTTTCCCCCTCAATAATTTCAAAAATTCGTAATTCATTAATTTCATTAAAATTGATCATTGGTTGACATATTTCACCTATTTGTTTAGTATGAATGCAAAAATTTCATAATAAGATTGAGTGATTAAAAAAGCAAATATCCCCTAAGTAAAAGGAGATTAAAAATATTTGTGTATTAAGCTGTTGTATGTTGCTGGGGAAATACCTTAAGTGAGATAGTTGCAATGCAAATGAATATTTTGTTTCAAGGAAGCTCTTTTTTTTTTTAATGCAATTTTTAGCCAAGGCTGGGTTTGAACCCACCACCTCCAAAATATGGGGCTGGTACCATACTCCTTTGACCCACAGGCGCTGCCCCTTCAAACAACTCTTATCTGCTTGCTTATATTTTGTAGATATGGCAATCATTATATTTCTTTATTATGCAAAATACAGAAATATCTTACCTAGCTATAGTTTGAATAGTAATTCATCAAAAATGTAGAGTTATAAATGTCTTAACACAATAATTAAGTGAACGAGATGAAGTTTAACCAGTGTGATGTAAACACTCCTAATTCTATATTAAATCAGCACATTGTACCACATATATGCATTAATATATACATGATTTATGCATTTATGATTTAACAAAAAATAAAAATAAGTAATTTTTTAATGATTAAATACTAATCATTATCTTGACAGATTGCTTATTTTAACTTCCATGTTTCTTGAATCTTATGATTGGTACCTTTCTAAAAGAAAGAAAAAAGGATTAGATGCTAAAACAAGATTAAGTTGACTGTATGGGGAGAAATAAAGGGAAAGAAATGCTTGATACTCAACACATTGAAGGATAAGTACTAAGTTGAAACCATGTGAATAAAATGGAAGTGGAAGAATATGGAGAAATTTTGAGTTGAAGAACAATTTCAATATGCTAAAATTCTGTAATTGATAGTGAAGTTGGATAGGTATTATGGCTGGCTTATCCAGTGAATGAAAATTTGGGGACCAGGAGAATATGACATTTACAAGATGAAGTTATAACACCTTTTGGGGTCAAAGAGAAAAAGGAAACTAATAGTACACTTGTAATGAGGAGAGGGGCAATGAAAGATCTTGCAGAGCATACCTGCACATAAATCAATGAAAGATGCACAAGTAGGATTTATACTATAATGATATGATAAGAATTAAAATTATGAAGAAAATATTTTTCAAAATAGATAAGAAATATATATTATCTTTAAATTGGAAATTTCTTTAAAATAAAAATATACATGTTAAGGACTGTGACTCATGCCTATAACCCTAGTACTCTAGGAGGCTGAGATGAGAGGTTCACTTGAGCTCATAAGTTTGAGACAAGCCTAAGCAATAGTGAGACCCTACCTTTACCAAAAATAGAAAAATCAGCTTGTCATTGTGTTGGACTTCTGTAGTCCCAGCTACTCAGGAGGTTAAAGCAGGAAGATTGCTCAGAGTTTGAGGTTTCACTCTAGTTTGGGCAACATAGTGAAATTCTCTGGAAGGAAGGAAGGAAGGAAGGAAGGAAGGAAAGAAGGAAGGAAGGAAGGAAAAGGAAAAAAAAAATACAGGTTGGACATCCCAAATACAAAAATTTGAAATCCAAAATTCTCTAAAATCCAAAACTTTTTGAGTGCTGACATGATACTCAAAGGAAATGTTCATTGGAGCATTTTGGTTTTTGGATGTTTGTATATTGGATACATAACAAGTATAATGCAAATACTCTAAAACCCAAAATCCAAAATACTTATGTCTCCAAGCATTTCAGATAAAGGATACTCAATCTGTAGTAGGTGGTATAGAATGGTAATGTGTGGAGGTTTTTATTACCATAATTCAGGAAGGTAAGAGTGGGGCTTGACACTCTTCAATGACAATGACAGATGCACAAGTAGGATTTATACTATAAGAATACGATCAGAATTAAAATTATGAAGAAAATATTTTTCAAAATAGAGAAGAAATATATATTGTTATCTATATTCAGAAATCCTTATCTCCTCCATCCTATTTCCTCTTGACAATAGTTTTATACATAAAAAGCAAGAATGGGTAGTAATCCTTATCTTAAATAACAGTAATTAACATTTATCTTAAACAACAGTGACTTCCGGGAGCCACAATAAATAATAATTGACATAACACATGACCCAAAACAACATTTCCAATTTAAAAGTTAATCTCCTAAATCAATTGCCCTAAACTACTCAAGATACACACTTTTAGGTTAAAGCTGAATTTACAAAACAAGACTGGGAGACATGAAGTACAGGTCATGTAAGATCAAAACCAATCAGACCAGTTGTAGCATGCCAGCCTTAGCCTGACTGACTCCATATTATTTTCATTACACATGCTCTCATTCCCCAATCCTATTACTACATTTTGCATCCATGAAATAAAATTAAAAATTGAGATAATTATTACAATTTACTGCATTTTTCAAAGGATTGAACTTATTCAGGTGAAAGATAGGTTTAAATTTACACAGGAAACAACATATAGCACAATTAGCAAAAGACAAGGAATACACTAAATACAAAAAAAAAAAAAAAGATTTCTGAAAATAATTTACTTCCCATCCTGACAACTAAACCTCTTAACCATTGTCTCTGCACATTTCTGCAGTCCATGAGTATAGTTTGAGTTCACTGATTTTGTCAGGGAGATAAAGCTAGAGGTGGGAGTAATGTAATTCAGCCAACTTGACCACTATAGAGGTGAATCCAGAAAAGCAGACTGCAAGATGGAGTCTGAGAAGCTAAGCTGAAGGAGTACGGCTGACCTAGTGTGGTCAGCCTTCCTCACACACTTTCCATGATTGTCTACTTAAGGTTTCTCCATGATTGTGAGGATGGTTACCTCAGGAGTCTCTGAGGAGGTAGTCACATGTAGACAATAGGTATTGTGATATTGGTAGATTAAAGGTTACTTTGATATGGAGGTAGAATTGGTACCAAAGATCCCATTCTTAGCAAAGAAAAACACCCCCAGAAAAAGGAAAAAAAAAAGAGAAATAAAACAAGCAAGGTGGAATAAAAATAGTTTAGCTAGTTTACTTTTAAACCAGGAGCTAAATTACTTACCTGAGGAGTTCCTGCTTTTGCTAGAAAACTGGCCTGTAGGGGATAGAGCTTGGAACACTCCTGCTGTGTCTGTAAATACTCTGAAGAAGGGAATAGCCATAGAAGGAAGCTGCAAGCAAGGTTGGGGGTGGGGGGAACAACAACCAGGTCATCCCCTTCTCAGTCAACAGTCAAAGCAAATACCCATTGGTTAGGATTTGTATTATGTCCAGGGTAGAGATCAAGGGAACAGCTTGAGTCCTGAAATATGGGCAGGAGGGCTTGTACCCTAATTAGCACAGGAAGATGCCTCTGGGGTAGAGATCATTAAAAAATTATTCTGTTCCAGTGACTCTTCAGAGAAGACTGATGCCATAACGTCTACTCCATAGAGGACTAAAGGAGATTAACCAACTTGTTGAGGTAAGAATGGTGACTAGAGTCAGCTTTCAACAGAGGCTCCCATCCATAGGAAGAGATAATGAATGGAATAAACTCATTGAAGCTGAAGGTCAGGAGCTGAATTAAGAAAGATTGATGAGTGCACATCATCCCTGCTGAGGCAAGCTGTGACTCCAAGGAAACAAACTCCAGGTACAAAACCCATCACAAAGAGGATGACAAACCCCCTCCCCCAAGACAGTGGCTCACTGTGTGCTCTCTACAAGTGAACAGTGTTCAGAAGACATCTTGTTTTATCCCAAGGGAAAGAAACAATAAATACTGTGACTTCTTCTCCAGAGAGGTTGCACCTGTGAACATAGGCATTATTCTGCCCAGCATAAATTTGAACTAATATTTTCCCTGCAATACTGAACTTGCAATTCACCCTTCCCCTCACTTCTTATGGTCTGAAAGCCAGTCCTCTGCGGATCCCAGAGTGTTTGGCAATTCTTTGGGAAGTCTGGGAATTGAGTGGACCACTGCACAACTGTACCAATTCAGTGACTCAAGTGGAAGTTGGGGGACACAGGGAGAGAGGGACAGGTGGGAGAGGGTGAAGCACAGTTCTATGACAGTATGCAGTGGTGGTGGGGCTCATGCCCCAAGTGAGATTTTGGAGAAACACTTCTACGATTCTGTTGACAATTGGAGGGAGTTGGGCCTCAACCCCTTGGTGGCACTTGTGGCAGAGTGTTACTAGGGAAAAGATGACAGACTCTGTGGGAGAGAAATATGCACGGCAATGGCACCTGCTGGTGGATGGAGGCATTCACACCTTGGGACAGCATCTGGTTCAGCACTTCCCAAATACTGTTGAGCATTGGAATGAGGCAGGATTCAACCCTTTGAGGTTGCCAGTGGCATAGTGTGATGGGGGTGGAGACACTGACTCCCCTTTGACTCTGGCTGGCTCATATCCTGGATGTCTTAGCTCACTGGAGGGAGCCTGGCCACAACTCCATGAGGTTACAAGTGGCAGGGCATGGCAGCAGTGTAAGGTGGGGAAGGAGGCACCAAAACCCATGGACTGACTGTTTGGCTGGGTAGGCCTTCCAGACTAGATTGAGCACTGGAAGGAGCCACACTGTAGCCTCATGTGTTTTTGGGACAGAGCTGCCTGTGGATGACTGCTGTCTTTTGAACTTTTGAACATTTTGAAATGTCCCAGTTGAGCAGTGATTCTGTTTCCTGGGATTATCAGATTGGAACTCTTGACATGGGCTGGTCACCCAGGGACCCTCCAAAATTGAGCTGTGGTTGTGTTGTAGTGGTAGGGACTGATTCTTCTTCTACACTTGTCACTGGTCGGGGATGAGGTGTCTCAGGTGCTTGTATCTTTCCTTCCCTGAAATTCTAGCCAAAATCCACAAATCATTAGGATTGGATAGAGGCTGGTTGACTACAAGACAGACACACCAATCAGGTGTGGTCCTCTGAGGACCTGATTGGTGTCATTTGGCTATCACATCAATAGGGCTATCACACCAATCAGGTCCTCAGAGTCTATGGCTGAAGGTCTGAAAGGGATCTTTGGAAAGCTGTAGGGTATAAGCCACAATCACCCCAGAATCAGTCCCAGTTCCTTGGTAAAGGGCTGGTTAACTACAATTCTTAGAGCCCTCAATCCAATTTCATGCTACCAGTTTTACTAGCTAAACTGCAGAATATAATTATGGGGCAGAACCAGTAGGATAACTCTGGAAACATGAATAATGAGAGTAGATCAACTCCCCTAAGGAATTACAAAGGAAATACAACAGATAACATTCATAAAAAAGTAGCTGAAATGTCAGATATAGAATTCAGAATATGGATGGCTAATAAAATTAATAGAATGGAGGAAAAGTTGGAAATTAAAATCTAAAGAGTTGTGCAAAAGTTGTCTCAAGAAATCAATGAATTCAAAGACAGAATCTACAAGGATATGGACACAATGAGAACAGAGATACCAGAACTCAAGGAAGTGAAAAAGCTATTCGAGGAGCTCCAAAATACGGTAGAATCCCTGAGTAATAGAGCAGAGCAGGCAAAAGAAAGAATCTATGAAATTATAAACAAAGCTTTTAGACACTCCGAAACACTCAAAGAAGAAGAGAGATGGAGAGAAAAAACTGATCATTCCCTGAGAGAGATGTGAGACCACTCCAAAAGAGCAAACATTTGTCTTATAGGAATTCCTGAAAGAGAAGAGGATGGTCTTAAAGGCACAGATGCTCTACTCCAATATCTTATGGAGGGGAATTTCTGGAGCATTGCAAGCGATACACCAAAGCAGACAGTAGACAGTTTAAGAACCCCAGCAAGACTCAATCCAAATAAAGCATCACCTAGATACATTGTAATTAACTTTGCCAAAGTTAATATGAAGGAGAAAATTCTGCAAGCAGCCTGCTGTAAGAAAAGCCATTACCTATAAGGGGAAGAATATTACAATGACTGCAGATCTCTCAGCTGAAACATTTCAAGTCAGAACAGGATGGTCATTGACCTTCATTCTTCTAAAACAAAACCACTTTCAACTCAGGATCCTGTATCTAGCTAAATTGAGTTTCATTTGTAATGGAGAAATCAAATACTTTACTGACTTACACATGTTGAATAAATTTGCCATAACTAAACCAGCTCTCTAGGATATTCTCTGACTCATCCTCCATAATGATCAGCACAGTAGTCTACCACAAAAGTAAACTCATCCAGAAATTATTGAACAAAACCTAACTCACACAATGGTGAAAGGATTAAAACTATACACTGGACATCTGGAGAACATCACACCCCAAACACTACCATGCTTGTCAATTCTCTCAATTAATGTGAATGACTTAAATTGTCCTCTAAAGAGGCACTAGTTGGTGGACTGGATACAAAAACTCAAGCCAGATATCTGCTGCATGCAAGAGTCTCATCTTACCTTAAAGGATAAAAAAAATAACTCAGGGTGAAAAGATGGAAATCTATAATACAGGCAAGTTGAAATCAGAAAAAAGCAGGACTTGACATTCTATATGCAAATACAATAGGTTTTAAACCAACAAAGATAAGCAAAGATAAGGATGGATACTACATATTTGTGAAGGAAAACACTCAACAGGAAGAGATTTTTATAATTAACATTTATGCACCCTACCAGAATGCTCCTCAATTATAAAGCACACCCTAACAGAAATAAACAATTTCATATCTTCCTGCACTATAATAGTTGGAGATTTTAATACCCCTTTGGCAGTTATTGATAGATCCTCCAAGGATAACCTAAACAAAGAAACAATGGACTTAAACTCGGTCCTACCACAAATTGACTTAATAGATATCTACAGAACATTTGATCCTAATAAAACTGAGTACAGATTATTCTCATCACCCCACCGATCATCCTTAAAAAATGATCATTTCTTAGAATACAAGTCTAACCTCAGCAAATTTAAAAGAATAGAAATTATTCCTTGTATCTTCCCAGACCATCATGGAATAAATTCAAAATCAACAGAAACAGAAATCTTCATACCCAAACAAAGTCATGGAAAGTAAATGACCTTATGCTGCATGATAGCTGGGTCAAAGATGATATTAAGAAGGAAATCACCAAATTTTTGGAGCAAAATTTTAATGAAGACACATATTATCAAAACCTTCGAAATATCGCAATGGCAATCCTAAGAGGGAAATTTATAGTTTTGGAAGCCCACAACAAGAAAACGGAAAAACAAAAAGTCACCAACTTAATAGGTCATCTCAAGTAGCCAGAAAAGGAAGAACATTCCAACTCCAAACCAGCAGAATAAAAGAAATAACCAAAATTAGAGCAAAAATTAATGGAATTGAAAACAGAATCATTGAGAAGATCAATAAAACAAAAAGTTGGGGGAAGGGGCCAAGATGGCTGACTAGAACCAGCTTCCCAAAGAGGCTCCCATCTAGCAGGCACAATAAAAGACAGAAGTTCTTCAAGAAACCTCATGGTTTTGAGCTGAACTAGGAGAGAAGACTGAGGAATTCACATCACCCCTGTGGAGACAAGCTGTGACTCCAAGAAAACAAACTGTAGGTACATAATCCATTGCCAAGCATACATGAGTCCCTTCCCCCATGAGAACAGTTCAAAGTGAACTTTCTACAAACAAGTGAAGAGAGTTCAGGTTTCCTTTTATATCCCATAGGAGAGAGCCACCAAAAATCAGATCTACTTCCCCAGAGAGATCCCACTTGTGAGCCTAGGCATTCTCCTGCCTGGCATAAAACTGAACATATCTTATACTTGCAATTCTGAACTCTTAGCCCACCTCTCCATCTCCACCCTGCAGTCTGGAAGCCTGTCCACTGTGTAGTCCAGATTCTTGGGCAATTTCTTGAGAGGTATTGGCATGGCATGGGCTGCTATGAGTCTGTGCTGAAACAGCTGCACAGGAGTAAAGTGGGGATTTTGAGCAAGGGAACCAAGCAGGAGAGGGAGTAACATGGTCTGCAGTAGTGCACGGCAGCAGCAGCAACAGGGCTCACACCCCAGGTCATATTTTCCGTTTCTCTTGGCAAACAGAGGGACCCAGGCCTCTACCCCGGGGACAGCCACAAGTGGAGCATATCTGGGACAAAAACAAAGGCTCTGTGAACTGGGGTAATGCTTACAGTGGCACCTTCCCAGGTAGGGCAAGGCCAGGACTAAGACTAGAGTGCATATGCAGTGGCAGCACAAACTCTCAGCTTTTGTTGACTCATAATATGCCCAGCTGACAGTGGAGTATAGCTGGGACAGAGTTGCAAACACTGCTAGAATACGTGCAGCAGCAATATCAGCCCAGAGGAGGACTGGGACAGAGATACACCCTCACTGAGCTCTAATTTCACCCAGCCCACCCAAGAGATCAGTGGTGACAGAGACTCAAACATCACAAGAATACTCTGGTGGTGGTACCAGCCCGGGGTGGGTCTAGGTCAAAGACACACCCTCTCTGAGCTCTAATTTCATCTGGCCCACCTGTTCAGCGGGGACCGATATGCGGTGGCAGCACCAGCCTGTGGTGGAGAAGTCGTTGAACACTAGAGGGAGCCAGGGAGCAGGACTTCAGACCCAAGAGGTTGCTCTACTGGCAGATTATTCCACAGATGAGGCATTGATTTCCCTTGTCTCAGGAAGGCCCATATCTCTGTCACTTCCTTGTACTTAAGGGAGCTGGGCCACAGTCCTGGGGGGCTACCAGTGGTGAGACAAGGCTACAGCATAGGGTAGGGAAGGAGGCATCAGCTCCTTTGGCCTGACTCTTGGCCTGTGTGAAACTTCCTATCCCCTTGACCATCAGAGAGACCCAAACTCCAACATCTTGGGTTTCTGAGTCAAAGCTGCCTGTGGAACCCTCCTGCCAGGTTGCTGGTCACAGATTGAACTCTCACAGTTGAGCAGTGTTTTATACTGCCCGGGACAAATACTTTTGGAACTATTGACTTGGGCAGTCTACCCAGGGACACTTCAAGATTGAACCAAGGTCGTGTTGAACTGGGAGGGACTGATTCTTCCTGCCCTAGGAACTAGGGAGGGGCAGAGAATCTCAGTTTCCTCTATTTCCCCCTAGCTGTGTTTGTATCCTTATGTTGTGACTCAATAGGATTGGATACTGGTTGGCTGACTACAAGACAGAGCCAGCTAGCCCTATCTCAACAATTTAGTTTTCAGAGTCTCTAGCTGTAGGTCTGAAAGGGACCTTTGTAAGGCTGTAAGGAAAAAGCCACAATCACTAATTGCTGCTCTTTGGTAAGGGGCTAGTTAACTACATTACTGAAACCCCCAATTCAACCAGACCCTTCCAGTTTTAATACACATACTATGGAAATTAAACATGGGACAGAATGAGAGGAGGAACTCTGGCAACATAAATAATGAGAGCAAATCAACTCTCCCAAGGAATGACAAAAGAAATACGTCACAAGGTGCCATTCATAAACAAATGGCTGAAATGTCAGAAATAGAATTCAGAATATGGATGGCAATAAGATGAATAAATTGGAAGAAAAGATGGATATTGAAATCCAAAAAGTTATACAAAAGCTGTCTCAAGAAGTAAATGAATTCAAAGACAGATTTACCAAGGGTATGGACATAATGAAAGAGCAGACAGAAGAACTCAGTGAAATGAAAAAAAATATGGGAGAAGCTCCAAAATTCAGTAGAATCCCTTAGTAATAAAGTAGAGCAGGCAGAAGAAAGGATTTCTGATATCAAAAGACAAAGCTTTTGAATGTGACCAAAAGTTCAAAGAGGCAGACAGATGGAGAGCAAAAACTGATCTTTCCCTGAGAAAGTCTTGGGATCACTCCAAAAGATCAAACATTCATAGGAATTCCTGAAGGAGAAGAGGATGGGCCTAAAAGCACACATGCTTTATTCCAAGAGATTATGGAGGAGAATTTACCAAGCATTGCAAGGGATACTGAAATTCAGATAGCAGACAGTTTCAGAACTACAGCATGACTCAATCCAAACAAAGTATCTCCTAGGCACATTATAATTAACTTCACCAAAGTTAGAACGAAGGACAAAATTCTGCAAGCAGCCAGACTTAAGAAAAGCTTTCCATACAAAGGAAGAAATACCAGAATGACTGTTGATCTCTCAGCTGAAACTTTCCAGACCAGAAGTTGGTCTTCAACCTTCAATGTCCTAAAACAAAATAACTCCAGCTCAGGATCCTATACCCAGCTAAACTAAGCTTCATCTATTATAGAGAAATCAAATTGTTTAATGACATGCAGATGTTGAAGGTAGTTCCCACAACTAAACCAGCTCTCCAGGATATTCTCAGTCCCATCCTACATAATGGCCAGCAGAATGTTCCATAGCCAAAGTAAACTCACCGAGAAACCTTTAACAAAACCTAACTTCTACAGTAGGCTAAGGACTAAAACTATAAAATAGAACTTTGTAAAACTTGACACCCAAAACACTACCATGCTTTTCAATTCTCTCAATTAATGTGAATGGCTTAAATTGTCCTCTAATGAGGCATAGGTGTGCTGACTGGATACATAAACTCAGACCAAATATCAGTTCCATACAAGAATCTCACCTTACCTTAAAGGATAAAAATAAACTCAATGTGAAAGGATGGATATCTATAATTCAGGCCAATGGCAATCAGAAAAAAGCAGGTGTTGCAATTTTATATGCAGATACAATAGGCTGTATAGCAGCAATAGTAAAAAAAGATAAGGATGATCACTTCGTATTTATCAAGGGAAACACCCAACATGAAGAGATTTTAATTATTTACATTTATGCACCCAACTAGAATGCCCCTCAATTTATAAAGGTGACTGTACCACACATGAAATATTTTATATCTTCCAGCACCATAATAGTCAGAGATTTTAACACCCTTTGGCAGTGTTGGATAGATCCTCCAATATTAAACTAAGTAAAGATATTTTGAACTTGAACCTGACCACAGAACAACTTGGCTTAACTGACATGTACAGAACATTTCATCCCAATAAAACTGAATACACATTCTTCTCATCAGCCCATGGAACAGCCTCCAAAATTGATCACATCTTAGGTCACAAGTCTAACCTCAGGAAAATTAACAGAATAGAAAATATTCCTTGTATCTTCTCAGAACATCATGGAATTAAAATTGAACTCAATAACAGGAATCTTTAAACTCATACAAAGTCCTGGAAACTAGATAACCTTATGCTGAATGACAGCTGTGTCATGGAAGAAATTATGGAGGAATTTACCAAATTTTTGAAACAAAACGAGAATGAAGACATGAATTATCAGAACCTATGGGATACTGCAAAGGCAATCCTAAGAGGGAAATTTATAGCATTGCAAACCTTCCTCAAATGAACAGAAATAGAGGAAGTCAACAACTTAATGGGACATCTCAAGCAACTCGAAAATTAAGAACATTCCAACCCCAAGCCCAGCAGAAGAAAATAAATAACAAAAAATGTAGCAGAATTCAATGAATTTCAAAACAAAAGGATTATAGAATAGATCACGAAATCAAAAAGTTGGTTTTGGGAGGTGACTAAAATAGATAAACATTTGGCCATCCTAACCAGAAATAAAAGAGTAAAATCCCTAATTTCGTCAATCAGAAATGATAAAGGTGAAATAACAACAGACACCACAGAAATTTAAAAAATCCTTAATGAATAATATAGAAACGTTATTCTCAGAAATATAAAAATGTGGAGGAAATAGACCAATACCAGGAAACACAACATCTTCCTAAAATCAGCCAAAAAAGATTGGATAGGTTAAATAGACCTATATCAACTACTGAAATACCATCAACTATACAAAAACTCCCAAAAAAGAAAAGTCCAGGACTATATGGTTTCACTACAGAATTCTACCCAAATGTTAAATAAGAACTAGTACTCATATTGCATAACCTTTTCCAAAACACAGAAAAAGAAGGAATACTCCCTCACACATTCTATAAAGCAAATATTGCCCTGATCCCCAAACCAGGAAAAGACCCAACAAGAAAAGATAACTATAGACCAATTTCCTTAATGAATATAGATGCAAAAATAATAAGATCCTAGCAAACCGAATCCAGCAACACATCAAAAGAATTGTACACCATGACCAAGTTGGTTTTATCCCAGGGTCTCAAGACTGGTTCAACATACGTAAATCTTCAAATATAATACCCAACATAAACAAAACAAGAAACAAAGACCACTATAATTCTCTCAATTGATTCACAAAAAGCTTTTCAAAATATCTAGCATCCCTTCATGATCAGAACCCTTAAGAAGATAGGTATAGAAGGCACATTTCTTAAAATGATAGAGGTCATCTACAGCAAACCCACAGCCAATATAATATTGAATTGAATAAAATGGAAAACACTTCCACTTAGATCAAGTACTAGACAAGTTTTCCCATTGTCTCCACTGCTTTTTAACATTGTAATGGAAGAGTTAGCCATCACAATCAGGCAAGAGAAAGCGATCAAGGGTATCCAAATAGGGTCAGAGGAGATCAAACTTTCACTCTTCACAGATGATATGCTTTTATACCTGGAAAACCCCAGGAATCCAACTAAAAAACCCTTAGAACTGATCAAGAAATGCAGCAGCGGAGGAGCCAAGACGGCAGCCGAGTAACAGCTTCCTTGCAACTGGGCATGGTGAGAGCGGGGAGAGAAGAATTCAGGCATCTCTGGCTGGTGAGATCTGCCCAGAAACATCCCTTTGGGGACACAGGGAGACAGCGTGAGACTTCTGGACCCCTGAGGAAGGCAAAAGCAGTGGAGATCTGGCAAGTGCTTGCGTGTGT
>CAUYRH010063363.1:0-16505 GCA_963574655.1 Perodicticus potto | reverse complement strand
AACATAAGTAGTTGGGCACAGTGGTTGATAACTGTAATCCCATTGACTCAGGAAGCTCAGGTGGAAGGATTGTTGAGGCCAAGATTTCCCCCTAGACCAGTCTCAGAAACATAGCAAAACAACTTGTCTCTAAAACAACTTGTTTTTAATTAAAAAATTTTTAAAAATAAAAAAGAAACCTAATCCCCAGTGCACAATGGTGTTTGTTGGGAGGTGAGGCCTTTGGAAAGTGATTAGATCATGGAGGTTAAGCACTCATGAATGGGATTGGTGCCCTTATAAAAGAGACTCCAGATCAATCCCTTACCCTTTCGCCATGTGAGTACACAGTGAGAAGGTGTCATCTGTAAATAGGAAACTGGCCCTTACCACACAAAGAATCTGCCAAAGCCTTGATCTTGGACTTCCCACCCTCCAGAACTGTGAGCAATAAATCTGTGTTGTTTACACACATAATGACCCAGTCTAACGTATTTTTTTTTTTTTTTGAGACAGAGTCTCACATCTCGTGTCACCCTGCGTAGAGTGCTGTGGTGTCACAGCTCATAGAAGCCTCAAACTCTTGGGCTTACGCGATTCTCTTGCCTCAGCCTCCTGAGTAGCTGGGACTACAGGCGCCTGCCACAATGCCCGGCGATTTTTTGGTTGGAGTTGTTATTGTTGTTTGGCAAACCCAGGCTGGGCTCGAACCCAGCAGCCTCCGTGTATGTGGCTGGTGCCCTTACTCACTGACCTACAGGCACCAAGTCCAGTGTAAGCTGTTTTATAATACCAGCCTGAACTAAGGCAGCACTCATTCCCATCAAATGAGTCAATAAACAGAAATAGGAAATTTATTTTCTGTGAAGTAAATTTGAATTAGAGTGCATATATAACTTGTCAATCAAACCAGGATACTTTTGAGAGTCAAAGGAGACACTATAATAATTATATCTGGAAATAGATGAAACTAGTTTTATCCTGAACAGCCTGGACATGTGATTAATGGGGGCATCACCATTTGAATGAATTTGGATATCACCCTGGATAGGGGGTCAAAGGTGCTAGCTCTACATCATCTTTTGAAAAGCTAACACTGCCTCTATATTTTCCGTTCTTAGCTGGTGTCAAAATGTCCTTTAAAGAGTCTCTTGGCTCTCTGGGTTTCAGAGACACAGAAGAACCAGAAGATTTTGGACACTTATGATCATTTGTTTTCCAATATAATTTCATGTACATATATAAATTCACAAATGTAAGCACCTATTATATACTAGGTACCTTGGGAGATGATAAGAATTCTTAGCAGAGACAGGTTAAACAGGAGCATTCATAACATGCTCAAACCAGTGTTATCTTTGTGATGCAAGTGGGAGTTGGGACCCCGCCTTACAAAGTGGAAGGACAGCCAGGGCAAAGCCACACCAAAAAACTAATGCAGCAGGAGCATCCTGAACCAACCCAGGCATTCCACACAGAGAAAACAAAATCAAAGGGACCAAGACTAGAAAACTTGGGGCTGCAGAGAACTATGAGCATTTTGATACTGACTATCTGGTGCTACTGATAGGACAGTGAAGCACACAGGCTTCCGGTGCTACTGATAGCAAATGGCACACAGGCTTTGGTGGACTCATGAAGGACTTTGCTCATTAAGGAGCTGAGATTATAACCTACATGGAAAGGGAACCCTGGAGGTAATTAAACAGAGCCGGGCATGATTAGATTTATGTCCCAGGAGATAACTCTGCATCTGTCCTGGGATTCATCAGAGGAGGGAGAACAGGCACAGTGAGAGCTACAAGGCTATGACTGCGTTCTCCGGAAATATCAACTCTCTTCAACCTCAGCAAACATTAGAACAACAACCTGGGAGCCTTTTTAAAATGCTGGTATTAGGGCCAGGTGTGATGGCTCATGTTTATAATCCCAGGACTTGGAGAGACAGAGGCAATAGGATCACTTGCAGCCAGGAGTTCGTGACAAGCATAGGTAACACAAGACCCTGCCTCTACAAAAATTAAGAAAAAAAAACAAAACAGGCCAGATGTGGTGGCACACACTGGGAGTCCCAGCTACTCCAGAGGCTGCAGCAGAAGGATTAGTTGAGCCCAAGAGTGAAATAGTGCACTATGATGGTGCCTGCAAATAGCTGCTGCATTCAGCCTGGTTGACAAAGCAAGACTCAGTCGCTAAAAATTTTTTTAAAAAAATTAAAAAATAGGTGGGCGGCACCTGTAGCTCAAAAGGGTAGAGCGCCAGCCCCATATGCCGGAGGTGGCGGGTTTAAACCCAGCCGCGGCCAAAAACTGCAAAAAAAAGATAAATAAATAAAAATTAAAATAATTAAAAATTAAAAAATAGGGCAGTGCCTGTGGCTCAGTCAGTAAGGCACCGGCCCCACATACAGAGGGTGACAGGTTCAAACCCGGCCCCAGCCAAATTGCAACAACAAAAAACAGCCGAGCATTGTGGCAGGTGCCTGTAGTCCCAGCTACTTGGGAGGCTGAAGCAAGAGAATCGCTAAGCCCGGGAGTTGAAAGTTGCTGTGAGCTGTGTGATGCCGCAGCACTCTACTGAGGGCGATAAAGTAAAAAAAAAAAAAAAAAAGAAAAATTAAAAAATACTGACATTACTGACATTGGGCCTCATCTCCAGAGATGCTTGGTCAGCTGGCCTGGGGTATGCCCAGAAAAATGTATATTAAGTTCAGTTCAGAAAACACACAGATATACATATATATATGTATATATATATGAACACATACATATCCATACACCACGTCTAATATATGGAAAGAGAGAGAGAGAAATTCCCTACCAGTGTTGAGAGACACTAAGATAGGAAAGTACTTAAACTTAAGGTAGGAAAGGAGTAGGTGTGAAGGATTGGAGGCAAAAATCAATAGAATGTGGCAAGTGACTGGAGGGCAAAGATGTGAGGTACAGGGCTGTAGGTGAGATTTAAAGATACCCTAGTTTTATTACTTGAACAACAGGATTCCTTTTTGACAGTGTTGCAGATAATGTTTCCTAAGACTTCACCCAAAGAACAAGATGTTTCTCCAAAAATAAAAAAGAAAGAAAGAAAGTAGTTAATAAGTACTTACTCAAACAGGAAAACCAATGAATCTGCTCTTTACTTGTTGGGAGAATAGGAACTTGGAAGATGCTGCATTTTTCATTTTTGACGCTACACACTGAGAAGTTAAGCAGGTGCTTGGTCGTGCTTATAACAGGTGCTTTTGTTTTCATTTAGTGATGAGTTTCAAGAGGAGAATGTACGGTACTGAATGGTATCTTTCCTATGGTTCAGATCTGACAACTAAAGAACCACAATTGAGGATGCAAGTTCTGATACTAAAAGGTTACAGGCCGGGCATGGTGGTTCACAGCTGTAATCCTAGCACTTTGGGGAGGCCGAAGCAGAGCCAAGAGTTTGAGACTAGCCTATCTCTACAGTAGATCCCATCTCTACAAAAAAAATACAAAAATTACCTAGGCATCGTGGCATGTACCTGCAGACCCAGCTGCTAGGGAGGCTGAGGCAGGACGACTGTTTGAGCCCAGGCGTTGGAGGACGCATGAGCTATGATGCTACCCCCACTGCACTCTAGCCCAGGCAATAAAGAGAGACCCTGTCTCAAAAAAATACAGAAAAGATACGGTGCCCATCTTTTCTATTTATTTCCAAATGTCCGATAGTTTTTTGACAAGCAGAATAGTATTCTCTTTTCCCCTACGCATTGTTCTTTGATATGAAAGAAGCAATGGAGTTTAGGAGAAAGGAGTGACACTCAGAAACACCTGGATAACGCACAGTCAGCCGTGTCTGTTCTACACACATTCAACTTCATCCTCCTAACAACGCTTTGAAGTGGGGACTGATAGCGTCCTCATTTTTCTTTTCTTTCTTTTTTTTTTTTAGATACAGAGTCTCACTTTATTGTCCTCGGTAGGGCGCTGCGGCGTCACAGCTCACAGCAACTTCCACCCCTTGGGCTCAGGCGATTTCTCTTGCCTCAGCCTAATGCTCTCATTTTTCATAAGCAAACAGAGACATAGAGAGCTTAAGTAACTTGCTCAAGGCAAGTTACATAGGAGGGCTGAGCTCTGGGCTCCACAGGCAACACCCTTAACCACTTCCCCGGACAGCCACATCCCCTCCTCGGGCCAGAGGTGTCCGCGGCACAGGTGGATACTACGGAAGCTGCCTGGGAGTTAAGCCCCTTGACCAATGCCCAGCAGGAGGGCTGCCCGGAAAGCATAAGTGCGTAGTTTGTAGAAGGAACTAATGAGAAGAGAGAGGCTGATGACCTGGCAGACAGGAATAACTGATGGAGAAGAAACTGGGACTAGATGAAGCTTCCATAACCCAGATGAAAGTCTCATCTCTTATTCCAGGAAAAAAGCCCCAGAGGCAAGGAGGCAGGAACTTTTAGACACAAGCCGAGAACTTAGGATGGTCACACCTCACAAAGCAGGAAGCAAAGGCTTTTCTGGCTTGTGGGTGATGACTGTTCGCAGCTTTCACTCAAAGGTTTGGCAGCATCAGAGACAGGACTGGCCGCGTGGCTTGTGGCCGCATAGTTTGAGGCTCACTGTAGAAGGAAAAGCAGGGTTTCTTGTTCAGAAATAACAAGAATTTCAAAACAGCAAACACACTGCATCAAAACGATGATATGCACAACACAAGCCCCTTCTGAGTGTGGGCCGTGCGACACCACACCGGGCACCTGTCCATGAAGCTGGCCCTGCTAGAGGTCAAGGTAAAATGATTCTGTGATCTATAAATAGGGTATGTCGCCACAAAATATGTCCTTTTGGCATAGACATCATTTTGAGCTGAAGGCATTTGAGAAACACAGGAGTGGGGTACTTGGCACCACCCCTGGGTGAAGGACTCAACGACACTTTAACTTTACCTGACAAGTGCAAACAACATAACGGAATCATTTGTACCCTCATATTAATCTGAAATTTAAAAAAGAAAAAAACTTGTTCTTCCCTACACTGGCATCACATACCAAATTTCTCATTCATTCTGCTACTTCTAAAAACCTACCTCTATGAGGAAGAAGAAAACAGACAGGTAGTGACCAATTCCCTCCAATTACTCAGTCTTCTGTCTCTTGATTTTGGAGCTAAGTGAAATAATTATTCTTTTCTTTCTTTTTCTTTTTTTTTTTTTTTTTTTTTTTTGCAGTTTTTGGCCAGGGCTGGGTTTGAACCTGCCACCTCCAGTATATGGGGCTGGCGCCCTACTCCTTTGAGCCACAGGTGCCGCCGCCCATTATTCTTTTCTTTCTGTAATGGAGAATGTGGATCTTATTTGTGAGATAATCTTGCTTATTATCCCGAAGTCTTTTGCCAAAATGTTTCACACTAGTAACATCAGATAAAGGATCAGCTTAAAAAGTAGCTATATTTCTTAAAACACAGGTCACATTTTTGTTGTTGTTGTTATTGAGGATTCATTGAGGGTACAAAGAACCAGGTTACGCTGACTGCATTTGTTAGGTAAAGTCCTTCTTATAAGAGGTCACATTTTTTAATGAAACTGAATTATTTATTTCCTATTGTAAGAAATTAAAGAATGTCATTATGGGGCAATAGAAAAAAATTTATTTCTGTGAAGGAATTTTGAAACTGGCCAATTTCCTATATCCTTATGGAGGTTGAACAAGCTGTAAGTCATATCATATAAACATTACAGAGTAGTTTTCAAATTATATCTTAACTTCAGAAAATTGCTCATTTAGTCAGAGTCTTTCCTTGCCATATGAATCATTCTTCCCCCAAAATATTAGTGTTTTTTCTTGGTTTTTTTTTTCAGAGACAGAGTCTTACTTTGTCACCCTCGGTAGAGTGCTGTTACGTCACAGCTCGCGGCTCTTATTCTAGGTAAATTCTCTTGCCTCAGCCTCCCAAGTTGCTGGGACTACAGGCACCCCCACAATGCCCAAGTATTTCTGTCGCAGTTGCCACTGCTGTTTTAGCTGGCCAGGGCCAGGTTCGAACCCGCCACCCTCAGTATATGGAGCCAGCGCCCTACTCACTAAACCACAGGTGCCGCCAAAATATTAGTGTTTTTTAGAGAGAAATTTTTTCAATCTTTAATCTTAAATGTTTGTTTTATAACTAATGAGATAATTAAATATTTTCTTGGCTCAGCGCCTGTGGCTCAACGGGCTAAGGCGCCAGCCATGTACACCTGAGCCGGCGGGTTCGAATCCAGCCCAGGCCCGCTAAACAATAATGACGGCTGCAACCAAAAAATGGCTGGGCGTTGTGGTGGGCACCTGTAGTCCCAGTTACTTGGGAGGTGGAGGCAGGAGACTCGCTTGAGCCCAGGAATTGGAGGTTGCTGTGAGCCATGATGCCACGGCACTCTATCCAGGGTGACAGCTTGAGGCTCTGTCTCGGGGGAAAAAAAAATTAAATATTTTCTTAAATACTTCAGCGAGCTGACTTATAGGTACTAAGTCATAATTATTTATTTTGCTCACGAACTCAAGATACTGAACATACCCGCTGGCTATGTTTTCAAAAACATTTGTATTATTGAACTAGCTGAAACTATTTTAACTATGTTTGTAGAGATTTTGTGGTAGCCACAAGGCACCTGAGGAAACATTCATAAAATAAATAAAATTGTAGTGAGAAAAAGAAGCAGGTGGTATCTTCTAGTCCTTTCTCTCCTCTTAAGAAAATTTACTGGTATAAATTTGCCATTTTCAAAAATCTATAGGGGCAGTGCCTGGGTCTCAGTGAGTAGGGTGCCAGCCCCATATACCAAGGGTGGTGGGTTCAAACCCGGCCCCAGCTAAATTGCAATAAAAAAATAGCTGGGCATTGTGGTGGGCACCTGCAGTCCCAGCTGCTCAGGAAACTGAGGCAAGAGAATCACCTAAGCCCAGGCGTTGGAGGTTGCTGTGAGCTGTGATGCCAGGGCACTCTACCAAGGGTAACAAAGTGAGATTCTGTCTCTAAAAAAAAAAAAACTATAGGAATGTAAACTTAAACCATTTGTTGGTATATATACCTTTTTTTTAATTAACTGCCACTGTAAAATATTTCATAGAATTAGGTTTGGATCAAACTTTGAGCCCAATAATTATTACAACTATACTTTAAGCAATTTGCCAGAAATCTCAGAGACTATTTCTTCACCTGTGCAATGGAAGTCACCTTTCTTGAAATGATTATGGAAGCATTTCACGAAATGGAAAACATTACTTTTTTAAAAGAAGAAACTGTTCATGGCGGAAGCCTATAGTCCCAGCTACTCGGGAGACTGAGGCAAGAGAATCGCCTAAGCCCAGGAGGTTGCTGTGAGCTGTTTGATGCCACGGCACTCTACCAAGCGTGATAAAGTGAGACTCTGTCTCTACAAAAAAAAAAAAAAAGAAGAAGAAGGAACTGTGCGTATCACCCTGTGTTCTAACCCTAACTTCATTCTAATGAAGGGAGCAGCCCTGAGCACATAACCTCCCTGAGCCACAGTCTTTAGCAATAATGGGTATGTTATAATAATAACAATAACATCCACAAGGCTTGGATCAAAATTAAATGAGATTATGTCATTTACAAAGTGTTGCTCTGGCTTGTTGCCTGTGGCTCAAGCGGCTAAGGCGCCAACCACAAACACCTGAACTGGTGGGTTCGAATCCAGCCTGGGCCCTCCAAACAACAATGACGCTGCAACCAAAAAACAGCCGGGCATTGTGGCAGGCGCCTGCAGTCCCAGCTACTTGGGAGGCAGAGGCAAGAGACTCGCTTGAGCTCAGGAATTGGAGGTTGCTATGAGCTGTGATGCCACGGCACTCTACCAAGGGTGACAGCTTGAGGCTCTGTCTCAGGAAAAAAAGAAAAAGAAAAAGTGTTGTTCAACTCTAGGTATAAAGCTAGATCGATGAGTAGATGGAGAGATACACAGACAGAGAGGCAGGTGAGAGGGAGGGACAGGGTGTTGCGGGAACACAGTTTGTGCTCTCAGAAATTCCTGGTGTAGTGGAAGACACACATGGATACACAATAACTGTAGCACGTGAAAAACCCTAACTGCCAAAAAGCATATATGGTGACACTTAATGTTCCTGATGATAATATAAATAATACTTATCAGTGTTGGTAGACACAAGCCAGACTAGCTACTTAATTTGTGGGAGTTGGTACAGAATAAAGCCACAGGTCCCCTTGTTAAAATGATTAGAAATTTCCAAACAGTGTCAGCTGAGCACCAAGCCTAAGGCAGGGGCCGTCCTAGGTACAGAGCCTTGTGCCACTGCACAAATCACGTACCCATGAACAAGTCAGAAAATAGGCAAAAATTGACTCCGGCTCTTTCCAGCAGGAATTATTAAATTTCCAGGTAGGTTGATACACAAAAGCTCTAACCTGCCTGGAAAGAACCAGTCCTCAAAATGACAGCATTCGATTGAAGACATCATTGTCACTGCCATGAAGGATTTCATGCTATAGTTTGTGTTGCTGCCACCATGGACCTGAGAATTTAATTTTTAAAGATATTTTATTTTATTTCTTTTCTTAAGAGAAACGGGTCCTCACTTCATCACCCACGCTGGAGGGCGATGGCATCATTATAGTCCCAAATTATGGCCTCCCACTGCAATCATAGAGGCTCCCCCTCTAGCCATTTTAACGCCAATGAGATCCAGGCCTAGCCAATTATTAAAAAACAAAACAAAACAAACTTTTCCTAGCCACAGTGGTCTGATACAGACACTTTTTTTTTTTGAGACAGAGACTCAAGCTGTTGCCCTCAGTAGAGTGCTGTGAAATCATAGCTCACAGTAACCTCAGACTCTTGGGCTTAAGTGATTCTTTTGCCTCAGCTTCCCAAGGAGCTGGGACCACAGGCATCCGCCACAACGCCTGGCCATTTTTATTTTTGTCGCAGTTGTCATTGTTGTTTTAGCAGGCCCTGGCCGAACCCACCAGCCCTGGTGTCAATGGCCAGTACCCTACCCGCTGAGCTCTGGGAGCCAAACAGATACAAACACTTTTGAACCATAATGTGCACAACAATCACTTAGGGAATATTTTAACTTGTAGGTTGTGATTCTGATGACTTAGTAGATGTGGGTGCACCTGAGAGTCTGCATTTTTAGCAAGTTCAAAGATGAAGCCTACGAAGCTGCTCTGTGAAGAACACGGACTAGCAAATACCTAGATATCTCCCAGGGTCTAGGATTTTGCACGTTAACCAACCAGGCTAAGTAGCTAACACATGAAGCAAGAGATGGGGAGAGAGTATGAAAATTCTGTTTCATCTTTTAGCTAATTATGGTTGGTGACAGTCCCTTCTCACTCCAGCTACACAGGCCAATAAATCCACTTTTTGCTTAAATAAGACCAAGGTAAATTTCCTCACTTGCAACCAAAAGAAAATATAAAATGTAAATTTTCTTTCAATACAATTTAAGAGTCTAAGCCAGTGGTTCTCAACCTTCCTAATTGTGGCGTTGTTACAAATTGAACAAAGGGGTCACGACCCACACCGCAGGTCCAGGGTGTCCTGAACGTAGCTTTTGCTCCTTTGCTTTATATGCACCCTCCCTTAAAGAATTATTAATGGCGGCTGGGGGTGGTGACTCATGTCTGTAATGCTAGCACTAGGGAGGCCAAGGCGGGAGGATCACTTAAGGTCAGGAGTTCAAGACCAGCCTGAGCAAAGCAAAACCCAGTTTCTACTAAAAATAGAAAAACTTCCTTGGTGTGGGGGGGCTCGTACCTGTAGTCCCAGCTTCTAGGGAGATTCAGACAGGAGGTTGCCTTGAGCTCAGGATTTCGAAGTTGCAGAGAGCTAGGCTGAAGCCATGACACTCTAGCCTGTATAACAGAGGCTAGAGGCTGCATTGTCACCTAACTCAGTACCCTCTATTAATATAGCACGAATTATTAATCTCCCTTGGAGAACAGATGGGTGGCAATTTTGAAGACAAGGTAAAGTAAACTCTTCACTCTTCCTAGTGAAAAATGACTCATTGTTCTGAGAGGCGACATTCTCATTACCAGTACAAAATTGAAGTAATTAGCAAATTCACAAAGCATGATTTCTATCCTTTTGTTAGAAAAATTCATTTTTAGTCCAGATAATGGTTTGTTACAACCTTTATTTTGTGAGGCCGGGATAAATCAACAGCCTACCTCAGGGCTGTTACATGCTTCTTCCTCCTGCAGGCCTGGCCTGTTCCTTTGGGCCCAGGTAAGGTGCTTGAAAAGGGTCCCATGGTATCCCCTACACCCTCCATCATCCTCTGAACCACACCACACCTTTTTGCTTTCTAAATCCCTCCCTGCCTTTCTGCACACCCTTGCACCCTGTTAAGTGTTTTACACAAAGTTAGTGTTTTAAATATTGGTCTAACAGAAAGGCAATTGAGTTGGGAGATGCTACATTATAAACCAATTTAATTTATAAAGGACACCTTACACTTGTGAGTTGCTTGTGTAGTGCTAATGCAATGTGCTTTGAGAAAATTGTATACTTCATTGAGTTTTTTTAATGTATTAACATGAACAGGTTTTGTTTGTCCTACATAAAATAAAGCTTCCCAATACTGCTGCTGAATTTAGTTTTAAAAGTTATTGATGTTGTCCTTGCATTAAAAAAGAAAAAAAACCTTCAAGCTCAAAGCCATATCCAAGGATTTAATTAAAGAACAGGTTAAGTATTTTTTAAAACACTTTAAGGAAGATACTTGTGTTGCAGGTTTTTATGCCACTAAATTATATCAACAACCACCACTAGGGGGTGCTTTGCCTCTTCTTATGATATTTCCGGTAACCAGCCTGCTACAGTGGTGTCACATTCTACCTTCATGCATTGCTATATGGAAAGCTGATGTTTCTGTTCTCCATTGTATGTGTCAGCTTATTCTCAAATGTTATACTATCCTTTACATATGTGGTATCCATAAGCCAATACTTTCATTCATGTTAGTTGAATATTAGTCAATTTACACACAAATAAATAATTTCCTTTACGAAGGTTTATTCAAAAAGTAATCCCTTTTTTCCATTTTCATGGCTCCACTAACACAGTAAGAAAAAAAATGGGTTCCGTATCAAAAATGGAAGTCTTTTTCGTTCCAAAAATAGATCATTATTGTATAGACCTAAAAAAAGAAGGAAAAAGATTTAGCACTATTTTTAACATAATTAATGATGAGGCTCCCAAACTTTCCAAACTTTGTCAGTGCATGGAACACTTTGTGTTTCAGTAACTTGTTTTCTTCTTTGAGTCAGAGTCTCACTTAGTCACCGTGGGTAGAGTGCCGAGGAGTCATAACTCACAGCAACCTCAAACCCGTGGGCTCAAGTGATCCTCTTGCCTTAGCCTCCCGAGTAGGTGGGACTGCAGGCACCTGCCACAAGCCCAGCTATATTTATTTATTTATTTATATTTTTTTGAGACAAAGTGTCAAGTTGTTGCCCTGGGTGCTGTGGCATCATAGCTCATAGCAACCTCCAACTCTTGGGCTTAAGTAATTCTCTTGCCTCAGTTTTTCTATTTTTAGTAGAGAGGGGGGGTCTTGCTTTTTGCTCAGGCTGGTCTTGAACTCGTGACTCAAGCAATCCACCTGGCTCAGCCTCCCAGAGTGCTAGGATTACAGGTGTAAGCCACCATGCCCGGCCTGTCTCAGTAATTTTTTCACCATATCCCAAGCCAAAAAAGAAAAACCCACCAAAGTTCAGTTTATTAAGTAGTTAGGTTTAAACAACTTATGTAGTAGTTAGGGTCTAATGGTTTAATAGCTGTTTGAAAGCATACACATAAATGAAAAGAAAAAGTAATACTTCTATTTCATTATATCACACTGACTCTGTTATTTATCTATTGTTATATAACAAACTACACCCAAAATTTGGTGGCTTAAAGAACAAGTGTTTTTGGCTCGGCACCTGTGCCTCAACGGGCTAAGGCGCCAGCCATGTACACCTGAGCTGGCAGTTCGAATCCAGCCCGGGCCCACCAAACAACAATGGTAGCTGCAACCGAAAAATGGCTGGGCGTTGTGGCGGACTCCTGTAGTCCCAGCTACTTGGGAGGCAGAGGCAGGAGACTTACTTGAGCCCAGGAATTGGAGGTTGCTGTGAGCTGTGATGTCACAGCACTCTATCCAGGGTGACAGCTTGAGGCTCTGTCTCAAAAAAAAAACAAAAAAAAAGAACAAGTGTTTTATTATCTCATGGTTTCTGTGGGTCAGGAATCTGGGGAAGGCTCAGCCAGGTGGCTGTGGCTTGGGCTCTCCCATGAGGCTGCTGTTAGGATATTGGCCAGGGATGTATTCACCAGGTGTCACTGAGGCTGGAGCAGCTGCTTCTACTATGGTTCTATGAACTAAAATAAAATGTCAACCCAGCAGTTTAAGATTGCTGTGAGCTAGACTGATGCCAAGGCACTCTAGCTTAGAGCAACAGAGTAAGACCCTATCTCAATCAAACAAAAAGATTCTTCTTTCCCCAAATAGTGGTATTTTAGTGTTAGCCTAGAGCCTGTGCCAAATGATTACACAGTACATCTACTTCCTCGCTCACTGGAAGCTAATCTTCAATAAAAAGTTTCTCTTTGGCTGAAGGCTCAGGGTAAAAATCTTTAATTAAAAAAATAGAAACAATAAAGACAGGACTTAGGCAATAACAGATCTTCCTGTTAATTGCAGCTGATAGAAAAACAAAACAACCCGCTTCTCTTTGCTCCTTGCTGAAACCCCACTAAAATAATAAAAATGATATTTAAAGGGCATAATCCCACAGAAACAAAGAGAACAAAAGAGGAGAATATAGAAGATGTTTATTGTCCACAAAATCATGGAAGATGGAAAGCTCTAACTAGGGTAAATGACTTAGGACTCAGCTTTCCTTGCCCTGCTAAGGACCTGAAGAAGAAAAAAACCATCCAGAAGGAAGTTGATTCATGCCACAGAAACCCAGACACTTTGTTAGACATTTTGTCTAACAGTAGAAGAACCAGAGGCCCCTGAAGGTGTTGGGCTTGCAAGTAGGACCGCAAACGGGAGTCTGAAAAAGGAGCTCTTTGCCTCTATAGTCGGCTCTCACTGTCCATGCAAGCAGGTGACGACATGTCACCAAAGATAGTAGGTTCCCCATGTGAGGAACACAGAGGCTCGCTGAGTCTATTTTAGGCAGAGCAAGATTTCTAGACTGCTTCTCATACTGGGCCCTGAAAACACTGACTGTTGGGCTATGCTCCATCTCGTGAGATAGTGGAGAAATCCTCTAGGGAAACTGTCCAGCCCTATAAAAATCAGTCGCCAAGAATCCCACAACGAGGCAGCCAGCTCTTAACTGGAGCAGTCTACATTAAAACTGACACCTGATAAGCTTCACTTAAACATAAAGCTTCCAATCAGCAGTCTCGTGCCCTACCCTTTTTAAAAATAAATTATTTTGAAATAACTTACATAAAAACTCCTGTATGCCTTTCACTTAGATTCCCCAGACGTTAGCATTTTTCTGAATATGCATAATTACCAACTCTCTCTCTCTCTGTGTGTGAAGGGAGGTGATATACCCATTACCCTTTGTCATACTCTGAACCTTTTATGGTTTTTTTTATTTACTTTTTATTTTTTTATTATTATTTTTTTTTATTGAGACAGAGTCTCAAGCTGTCGCCCTGGGTAGAGTGCCATGGCATCACAGCTCACAGCAACCCCAAACTCTTGGGCTCAAGTGATTCTCTTGCCTCAGCCTCCCAAGCAGCTGGGACTACAGATGCCCACCACAAAACCCGGCTATTTTTTTGGTTGTAGCTGTCATTGTTGTTTTAGCTGGCCCGGGTCCATGTTCAAACCTGCCAGCCTCGTGTATACCCACTGAGGTAAGGGCACCACCTCTGAAACTTTTAAAAGAAAGCTTCAGACACAATGTTTCATCACCTTAAATAATCCAGCATGTATTCTCCCAAAACAAGGACACTCCCATTCAAATTTTGCCAACTGTCCAAAACTTCCTTTTCTGGTCCAGGATTCTTTTTTTATTTGTATTTATCTTATTTACTATTTATTTATTTGAGATAGAGTCATTTATTTATTTATTTGAGACAGAGTCTCACTCTCTCCATGAGCAGAATACTGTGGCTTCATCAGAGCTCAACAGCAGCCTCAAACTCTTGGGCTCAGGAGTTCCTCTTACCTCAGTAGCTAGGACTACAGGCATACACCACCACACCCAGCTAGTATTTTCTATTTTTAGTAGAGACAAGGTCTCGCTCAGGCTAGCCTCAAACTCCTCACCTCAAGTGATTCTCCCACCTTGGCCTCCCAGAGTGCTAGGATAACAGGTGTGAGCCATCATGCCTGGCCTTAGTCTAGGATTGTACTAAGGACAATGTATTTAGCATTTAGTTCTTATGTTTCTTCAGACTCATTCAACCTAAAATAGTATTTCTTCCTTTAATGTTCTTAATTGTTTTAAAAGTGTACAGACTACACTCTTTCTTTTTTTTTTGAGACAGAGTCTTGCTTTGTTGCCCTCGGTAGAGTGCCATGGTGTCATAGCTCACAGCAACCTCAAGCTCTTGGGCGCAAGTGATCCTCTTGCCTCGGACTCCAAAGTAGCTGGGACTATAGGTGCCCACCACAAAGCCTAGCTATTTTTTTTAAGAGACGGGGGTCTCACCCTTGCTCAGGCTGGTCTCAAAATCGTGCACTCAGGTGATCCACCAACTCTGGCCTCCCAGAGTGCTAGGATTGCAGGCGTGAGCCTCTGCACTTTACACTCTATACCATGTGCCCCATAATGTCTTTCAGAATCAGACACAGTACATACTCACCAGAGTGCCATGGAAATTACGCTGTGCTTTTCTCAGTGTTCTCCAGCAGCGTGTACAAACTTAGCAAAAAGAAAAACAAAACTTATTAAGGCTCAGAAATTTTAGGAAGTATAAAAAAAGTACAAGAAAGGAAATGAAACTTGAGTTTATTATGGTAAAGAACTGGGAACAGTCTGCGATTGTATCCGACTTGTAAAGTAACAAGTTAGCATAACGCCATGGATGCTAGAAAAAGACACAAGACTCAGGGGTCAGAAACAGAGGTTTCTATTACTCAGAACAGCAAGCAGCATGAGCTTCACGGTCACTCTGGTTGCCCTTATTTTCCAAGTCTCATGGTGGGGGCAACAAAGAGCAGCCAGGGGGATTCTGCATATACAGTCGGTTTCAATCACAGCTAAAGAATCCTGACCTTGGGGAAGCCTAATGTTTTATATGGGCTAAAAGCAAACTTACATGACTTTTGCCCCAAAGGAAAACAATACTTTACCATACTGGACAGTAAGCACAGCCGGAGGTAGATGCTATCACTACAGGCCAAGACTATTCACTCTACTTACATCCTTGAAATAGCAGTTTGGAACAAAAGCTGTCAGTGCTTCTGTTAATAAAATGTATACAAATGCAAATGACCCATGGAGAATTGTTGCCCAACCACTATGTAAGTCGCCTCTGAAAATAAGGCCACAATCATAATAGGGTAAATTCTGGATGTTGATTTAGCAAAAAATTGTGACTAAACATGTTAAGAATGTGAAGAAACAGGAAAAGTGTGTTGGGGAAGGTAGACAGGCATCAAAAATATTAAGTCCTAGATTCTTTTTTTTTTTAGAGAGAATCTCACTTTATTGCCCTTGGTAGAGTGCCATGGTGTCACAGCTCACAGTAACCTCCAACTCCTGGGCTTAGAAGATTCTCTTGCCTCAGCCTCCTGAGTAGCTGGGACTATAGGTGCCTGCCACAATGCCCGGCTATTTTTTGTTGCAGTTTGGCCAGGGCTGAGTTCGAACCCAACACCCTTGGTATATAGGGCCAGTGCCCTACCCACTGAACCACAGGCACCACCCTAAGTCCTATATTCTATAGTAGGAAATAAATAGACAAAATCAAAACTAGAAAATCAAGAAAGAAGGTCAGGTATGGTGGCTCATACCTGTGATACTGTACTCTGAGAGGCTTAGGAAGGCGGATCACCAGAGCTTGGGAGTTTGAGACCAACCTGAGCAAGAGTGAGACCTTCATCTCTACGAAAAATAAAAAAGTTAGCCAGGCACTGTGTCCAGTGACTATCATCCCAGCTACTTGGGAGGCTGAAGCAAGAGGATCACTTGAGCCCAGGAGTTTGAGGTTGCTGTGAGCTACAACACCACGGCTCTATCCAGGACAACAGAGTGAGACTCTGTCAGAAAGAAAAGGAAAAGAAAGGAGAGGAGAGCAGAGGAGAGGAGAGGAGAAGAGAAGAGAGGAGAGGAGGAAAGAAAGGAGAGAGGCTGAGGAAGAGAGAGAGAAAGAGGGAAAGGGAAAGAAAAGAGAAGGCTCGGCGCCTGTGGCTCAACGGTCTAAGGTGCCAGCCATGTACACCTGAGTTGGCGGGTTTGAATCCAGCCCGGGCCCGTCAAACAACAATGACAGCTGCAACCAAAAAATGGCCGGCGTTGTGGCGGGCGCTTGAAGTCCCAGCTACTTGGGTGGCAGAGGCA
>CAUYRH010063360.1:0-18302 GCA_963574655.1 Perodicticus potto | reverse complement strand
GAGATGAGGCCTTTTGGTTGTGACAGCATCTGAGATGAGGCCTTGTGAGTGTGACAGCATCTGAGATGAGGCCTTGTGAGTGTGACAGCCCCTGAGATGAGGCCTTGTGAGTGTGACAGCATCTGAGATGAGGCCTTGTGGGTGTGACAGCCCCTGAGATGAGGCCTTGTGGGTGTGACTGCCCCTGAGATGAGGCCTTGTGGATTTGACAGCATCTGAGATGAGGCCTTGTGAGTGTGACAGCATCTGAGATGAGGCCTTGTGAGTGTGACAGCCCCTGAGATGAGGCCTTGTGGGTGTGACAGCCCCTGAGATGAGGCCTTGTGGGTGTGACAGCATCTGAGATGTGGCCTTGTGGGCGTGATGGAGCCTGAGGAAGGGGAGTCCTGTGACCGGCCCAACACTGACGGCCAGGAGCGAGCAAGGGTGACGTGATGGTCAGATCACTATTTAATGGACATTTACACATAGTCAGACAATGTTCCAAGTGTTTACAAATATAAACTCAGTTCTGCATATAAACCTGAGGTAGGCGTGTGTATTATGTCCATTTTACCCATGAGAAAATGGTTACAAAGAGGTCAAATAGATGCTCGCCCTGGGACGGGAGCCCACGTGGCCTGGGTTTTAAACTTGCTGGTGTGCTCAGAGACCTGAGAGTTTGCAACATCAGAGCCGGAAGGATTCTGGGTGGTGACAATGAAGGTGGAGTGAGGCCTTGTACCTGAGCACGTCTATCTCGTCTTTCAGAGACTGAGCGTCATCTGCCAAAGTGGTCAGCTCATCATTCTGTTGCCGAAGTTCAGATATTTCCTTTTCTAACTCTTCACAGCGTATTCGATAATCATCTTTGGCAGCTTCCAGTCTGTAATCAAAACAACCGAGACAGAACTATTCACTGTCGTAAAATTCTCCTTAGAATAGTAAAATAAAAATATAAAACACAAGAATAAACTCTGCTTGACTAAGCTGTAGTCCTAAGCCAGAAATGTCATAAAAATGGGTTCCACCATTCCAAGGTTTGGGAAAGGTGGTGGCTGACTATTATTCCACTATTAGAAACCTACATCTCAAGCAATCTTTTTCCAAAACACCGCAGATATAATTTCTTTGAAGTTTTATTGTGAAATTAACACAATATTCCTTGTTGAAAATTCGCAAAATATAGAAAAACAAAGAAAATAAAAATCAACTATTAATCCAGAAAGATAATTACTGCTACTATTTTTGGAGTATAATATAACCTCTAGTCTGATTTCTATTCATATTCCACCCCCCTAAAATATCCATAGTACTATTCCTACTTAGAGACATGGTCTCACTTTGTTCCCCAAGCATGAGGGCAGTGGTGTCATCATAGCTAACAGCAACCTCAAATTCCTGGGTTCAGGGGATGCTCCTGTCTCAGCATCCTGAATAACTGAGACTATTAGCTGAGACAATGCCCAGCTAATTTTATTTTTCTGTAGAGATGGGGTCTTGCAAGTAGCTCAGGCTGGTCTTGAACTCATGACCTCAAGCAACCCTTCTGCTGCAGCCTCCCATATTTCTACTTCTTATTAACCAGATTAGTTTACTTAACATACCTCCGAACTTTGACTTACAAGGTTCTTTGTCTCTCATGTTACAAATATTTTATCCAGTTGATTATCTACTTTTAATTTATACCTGGGGTGCCAAAAAATGTCTACGTATTTTAAGAGATCTTTTTAGAAATAAAACTGATCATTCCTAGAAAGTATATGAATTACTGGGAAAATGGATGTGTATATTTGATCAGTAATGGTGCCTTCGGTTTAACTTTGAAAAGTAAGACACAGGTAACGTCTTTAAAAACGTGTGTACATTTTTTTTTGGCACTTTCTGTACTTATCTAAATGCTTAAATGTATAGTTGTCAATTTTATGTAACAATCAATTAATCTTATACTTCATAGCTTCTGCTTTTTGTGTATGCTTAGCAAATTTTTCCTTTTAATTCTACATTTTTTGTTAGTATTTTCTTTTTTTTTTTGAGACACAGTCTCACTTGGTTAGAGTGCAGTGGCATCACAGCTCACAGCAACCTCGAACTCTTGGGCTCAAGCGATTCTCTTGCCTCAGCCTCCCAAGTAGCAGGGACTACCGGCACCTGCCACAACGCCCGGCTATCTTTCTATATACATACATGTACGTGTTAAGTCTATAAATCTATAAATACACCTGGAAAGGGCATCAGCCCGTTTAAACGTCCTGCAACTTTTCATAGTGTCAGGTCCTTTAAGAAGATCCATTTACTTTGAAATCTACCCTGCTCAAGTCACCTTTTCTCTTTAAAAAAATAAAAAAAGTAATTACAGATCTTGGTTAAAAATAATGTTTCTGATAAGAGCTGCAAGTCATACTCAAGCTTGTGAGTTGTGTTCTTCCTCTACTTCTCCCCACTCTGCCTCTGAACCCATGGAGCTCCAGGGCAGGGAGGTGCGGGCAGGTGTGCGCCAAGCCGGCTCCTCCTCTGCCCAGTTGTTCTGCGGTCAGGTGTTCTGTCATCGTAATACACAGGCAGTAGTTCTGAAGTTATTAATGTTGTTCATCACACAGCCTCTGCAGCTACAGTTGCCCACATGTTATAAGGCTCTAATCTTAACTTTAAGTGGGAATTATCACATTTTTTAAAATGCAGTTTGTGTGTGTGTGTGTATTTTTGTTTTTTTTTGAGACAAAAGTCTCACTATGTTGCCCTGGGTAGAGTACCGTGGCATCTCATCTCACAGCAACCTCAAACACTTGGGCTTAAGCTATTCTCTTGCCTGAGCCTCCCAAGTAGTTGGGATTACAGGCACTTGCCACAATGCCCAGCTATTTTAAATCTAGTTTTAGGGTGACGCCTGTGGCTCAAAGGAGTAAGGCGCCGGCCCCATATACCACTGGTGGGGGGTTCAAACCCGGCCCTGTCCAAAAACTGCAAAAAACAAAAAAAAATCCAGTTTTAATAAACGGTCTTTTACCTGAATGTTTCTTCTTGGAGTTGTTCTAATTGAGTCTGGAGCTGCAAATGCCTTCTTCCTGCTGGACTGTTAGGGTCTTCTATAGAATCAGACTGATTGAGTCTTTCCATTAATATCTGATTCTCTGCCAACAAGCTACTTTTCTCCTCCTGCAATGCTGCAACCTGTTGGGATACAGGAAGATAGCAGTGATTTCCTCCAATCATGTTGGTGTCAGCTCAATCACTTGTAATTACCATTATGGATTAAAGCCTATTTTTAAAGAAGTATAATTAATCTCTCTTTAAAAACATTTATATTATTTTAGACTATTGCACACACAGAACAATATCTAAGAGTAAGAAAGAATTCATTCTTTATTTCACTTTTGAAAAAACATTTCATCAAGGAAGATAAGCACACACAAAGTTAATCATCATTAGTCATCAACAAAATGCAAATTAAAACCCCAATGTTATACAATTATATTCTCAATGTAATGGATAAAATTAAAAAGATTGACTATACCAAGCGCTGGCAAAGAAATTTTTGGTGAGAATATAAAATGTTTCAAACACTTTGAAAAATAGCTTAGTAGTTGCTTAAAAAATTAAACACACATAACTACTATATGATTGACTCAGCCATTCTACTTCTACCGAATGCCCTTACTCAAGAGAAATAAAAGCATATGCACACATAACAACTTATAAAAACATTGATAGCAGCTTCAATTGTACAAGAGAAAAAATTGAAACAACTCAAGTAATTATCAACAAGTACCAGATAGGTTGAACATTCTAAATCCAAAAATCTGGAATGTTCCAAAATTTGAAACTTTTTGAGCGCCCACATGATGCTCAAAGAAAACATTTCGGATTGTGGATTTTCGAACAGGGACTACTCAAATGGCAGATGCAAATATTCTAAGATCTGAAACACTTCTGGTTCCAAATTTTTTTTTTTTAATGTGGGATATACAACCTGTATAGAAGAATACTATTCATCAATAAAAAAGAATTAACTATTGACAACAGCAACACGGATGAATCTCAAAATAATCAAAAAAGCCAGGCCAAAAAAAAAAAAAAAAACAAAAAACCTTTCAATATATTTGGTAGAACTCCTCTTCTACACACACAGAAAAGGGAATCTAATAAAAAACATAAACATGATTCCTTTCAGAAAAAGTCAAACAAGGCAAAGGGGCTTATAATGAAAAGGCAGTTTCCGAACTGACTTTCCCCACTCTCCAGACGCAGAATGGAGCAGAGTTTTAACTATTTTAATTTCACTTCTTTTGGCTGTCACTTCCTATCTCCAAACGATATGTTATGCACATTGCATAGGCAGATGAGGCTGTTATCAGCCTTAGACATTATCTAGGTAGTGACTCTCTCTTCAAAATACACTAGATTATAGAAACCTGTGCCATTCCTTCCTGCCACAAATACAGCTTTGTCACTGTTCTCACTTCCTTCACTGGTCACCTCTGTGGTTGTAAACAGCGACTTACTGATTCATTTCACTCCATCCCCCACTCACACACAGCGTGCTGGCTACGTGCTAGGCATGGCCGTATTCTTCTAGCTGAGAAGACAGTCATGACCAAAGTAGAGAAAGTTCTTGGATAAATAAAAACAAATCATATGATACAAGAAAGTAAATTAATAAATATGTGCAAAAACAAGAATGAAAAGTGCTGTGCAGAGGATTAAAATAGTAGCAGGAGCATCCGGATGATCGTTTTGGACTGGTTGGCCACGGAAGGCGTCCCTCAGAGCCCTCCCTGGGACCCACTTAGTGTCTGGCACATCTTCATGCCCAATAAATATTTTATGACAAACAAATCAAGTGACCTTGAGCTGAAGCTGGACGTTCCATGGCTGTTGCCTCTCGGTTCCTGAAACCCTGCTTGCTAAGATGGAAATTTCGTGGATCCTCCCTTCCCTGGTTGCTCCCAGTCTGCTCATCAGCCTCTAGCATCTGTTCCTTTACTTTTACAATAATGTTTATCTATGGGACAATTCTAAATGTTGAAAACCAATGAAGCTGACATTAAAGGTGACATCATTATGACTGCATTATGATTGCTTTCTGCACAGCAAAAGGTAGGGCTACCTGTTCTCTTCCCTGCTACACTAACATTCAGTCGGCAAGCTGTCAGGACCAGGAGCCGGCAGAGCGCTCTGGTGTAAAGGACCACATAAATCTTTCAGACTTCCAGAGGTCTCTGTAGTTAAAAGTAGCCACAGACAATGCATAAATGAATCAGTATGACTGTGCTACAATAAAACTTTATAAGAACAGATGGCAAGCTGTGTAGTTTACAATCCCAGAGTACAACTTTAATTTTATATTATCAGAGATAGTATTTACACCCCATTTGTAAAAATAATAAACTTTTGCTTACCAATATTATAATTCAGCATTTGTATATAGTTAAATTCCAAATGTGAAGAGCAATTAACAGCACTTTCGACTATGTGAATGCTATTTCCCAACAAGTGTGCTATGTTTGCACTTTTTTCCAGACACGTCCAGAGCAATGACCAACTCCTATGCTCTTCAGAGGAAAAGGCTTCTTCCAGGACAAGTTCTGTGAACTCTTACATGCATGTCATCTGGCTTTAAGAGGCATCCAGACACCGCCTGCTCCTCTCACCCCTGTTCTACTGAAGTAAAATTCCAGACAAATAATCTTATCGTTTTATTTGTGAGATTTTTCTCAACTTTATCTTTAATTATTCTACTGTCTTTAAAAAGAAGTTATGTTTATTTTGTATTTATGTTAGAGACAGTCTTGCCATGTCACCCAGGCTGGAGTGCAGTGGCTATTCACAGGTGCAATCCCATTTCACTGCAGTCTGGAACTCCTGGGCTCAAGCAATCTTCTTCTTCTAGCCTCCCAAGTAGCTGGGACTACAGGCACAAGCTACCATGTCTGGCATCACAATTCTATTCTTATTTTTTTTTAAGAGAGAGAGTCTCACTTTGTCACCCTGGGTAGAGTGCCGTGGTGTCATAGCTCACAACAACCTCCAGCTCTTGGGCTTAGGCAATTCTCTTGCCTCAGCCCCCCGAGTAGCTGGGACTATATGCACCTGCCACAATACCCGGCTACTTCTTTTTTGTTGTTGTTGTTGCAGTTTGGCCAGGGTTGGGTTTGAACCCGCCACTCTCAGTATATGGGGCTGGCACCCTACTCACTGAGCCACAGGCGCCACCCCACAATTCTATTCTTAATTTACTTGCTTCATGATCTCTAATTTTTCCTTTTTCAAGATACCATCTTGTCCTTATCTTATGTAATATCTACACTGAAGGTATTAAATAGATTTTAAAAATCTCTCTTATTCCTTAAAATGTCTCTATTACCTTTAAGGCTAGTTTTCTGTTCATATCGATCCCCTCCTCTTTGTAAAGCAGACTTTCCTTATATTCCAGAGTGAGTTCTTTTAACTCCTGGAGAAGGTGGTGAGGGCTGCCCTACACCACCTCCACCACGGCCCCACTCCAGCTTGCCAGCAGCCCTGCAGTCTCTCTGGGTCTCTGCAACAGCAGCCCCGTCACCCTGGGGGTGTGCTTGGCCACTGTGTTCTCTCTCCTTTCAGCCATTCAGCACTATTCTAGGCCCTCTGGATTCTCCCAGGGTGTGCAAGAGCAGCCGTACCCAGGCTGTCTGGACTTGCACCATACTGTGAGCTGCTAAACCAGCCACTGGAAACTGACAAGCACCACAAATTGCGGCTTTTAAAAACCTCCTTCACCCTCCTGAGGGACACCTTCCTGTGTGCTATCCTCCTCTGTCTTCTTTTCCTGTTGGTTTATACCATTTCAGTTCATTTATTATAAATTTAATAAGGTTGCAGGAAGAAAAGAAAGGACATTAACATCTTTGCTCAGTGGACAATTTTTTTTTTTTCTTTGTAGAGACAGAGTCTCACTCTATCATCCTCCATAGAGAGCTGTGGAGTCACAGCTCACAGCAACCTCCAGCTCTTGGGCTTAAACGATTCTCTTGCCTCAGCCTCCCAGGTAGCTGGGACCACAGGCACCTGCCACAGCGCCCGGCTAATTTTTGATGCAGTTCGGCCGGGGCCGGGTTTGAACCCACAGCCCTCAGTATATGAGGCCGGCGCCCTACTCGCTGAGCCACAGGCGCCAACCTCAGTGGACTATTTTTTAACCAGAAACTTGTTTTCTTTTCTTCGTGTTTTTCCTCAAATAGGGCTGCTTTATACAATCCATAGGACGTTTGGTGGTACTTATGGGATACACTTCAAATAGGTGGTGTGCAGGGCAGACCTTTTACCTGCATGTCCAACTCATGGCATCTCTGAGCAATTTCCTCCTTTGCTGACAAAGCTTCGTTTAGTTCCTCTGTAGTCTTCTTCAGCTGGTTAGAAACAAAGAGATACAAGAAGCATTTCAATGTAAAGTGGCAATAATTAATAGTTACATATGTACAACAAAAATTAAAACATTCCCCTTTCTCTTATGGGTAGGGAGGTAGTGTGAAGGTGGAAATCTAGACCCCCTTCTCCAAGAGTCAAAAGAACACACTTCTGACTTTGAATTAATTTCTTTTAATCCTAAATCTTATCTTCTCTGTCCTTGGAATTTGGCTCATATTAAGTTTTTACATACCTTCTTCAGTATTTGGTTTTGGTAATATCAATTCTTTAGTAACTGAGAAATTTTACCCTGGTAAGATATGTCTGTGCTAGAGTGATTTTAAACCAGTGTGCCACAAAAACTTTTAAAGATTTCCAAAGGAGTTCAAAGGATAATAAGTATATTCTTTTTTTAACTCCTTTTTTTAGATCAACATAATTTAAGCATGCCACAGAAGTTTAACTATAGGTTCAAGTGTGCTGCGAGATAAAAAAGTTTGAAAAGCTCTGTGCTAGAGAAATAGGGAAGTACATAGCTAGGGAACTTCAACGCCAGTTTTTTAGCCATATTAAATAAACCTTTATGCTAACTTGTATATAGTAACATTTTAAGTTTCTGTTTTTTCAGTATTTATTTATTTAGAGAAAGTGTCTTGCTCTGTTCCCCAGGCTGGAGTGGCATCATCATAGCTCAGTGTAATCTTGAACTATTGGACTTAAGCGATTCTTCTGCATCCTAGGTAGCTGGGACTACAGGCATGTATCACAATGCCCAGCTAACTCTATCTGTTGCCCAGCCTGGTCTTAAACTTGTAGCCTCAGTGATCCTTCTATCTGGGCTTCTCAAAGTGCTGAGATTACAAGCATGAGTCACTGTGTCTGGCCCTGTACAGTACTATTTTAAAAGAAAAGATCTTTATTATTCTGATTATCAACATAAATAAAACATTTCCATTATTATATAAACTCTCAGTTAGCAAAGTATGAAATAAGTTTTGATTAAAATAAAATTCTATTGTGTCTTCATTTCATGTGACCAAACTTGGTGTAGTTCAGATACAAAAAAAACGCATTCAAGGCAATGACTTTGGTTTTTCTTTTTTTTGAGACAGAGTTTCACTAAGTCTCCCTTGGTAGAGTACCGTGGTGTTACAGCTCACAGCAACCTCAAGGTCTTGGGCTTAAGCGATTCTCTTGCCTCAACCTCCCAAGTAGCTGGGACTACAGGCACCTGCCACAACACCCAGCTAGTTTTTGGTTGTAGTTGTCATTGGTGTTTGACAGGCCTGGGCCAGGTTCAAACCCACCAGCTCCAGTGTATGTGGCTGGCGCCCTAGCTGCTGAGCTACAGGTGCAGAGCCAAGGGAATGACTTTTAAAACCAAACACTACAAGGTACAGGAAAGACAGATTACAGGTTGGGTTAAAATTATACCATGTCCAAAGATTTTCTTGCAAAAAATTTAGAAACCATGGAGAAGAAATGAGAGAAGATAAATACAAAGATTTTTCCTTATACGTTGAAATAAACGCCCAAGATGGCTTGAACATGGAAACAGACAGTGTACTAACAGTATTTTATTTGGGTGCAATATTTAAAAGTACAAAATAATTTTCCATTAAAATCATAAAAATACATTGCAGGATTCCTACAGTTCCCTTAGGCTAAGTGTCCATACCCCAATGGTTAGGGTGCCAGCCACATGCACTGGGGCTGGTGGGTTCAAACCCGGCCTGGGCAATGTTGTCATTGCTAAACAATGACAACAGCAATAACAACAACAAAATAGCCGGGTGTTGTGGTGGGCACCTATAGTCCCAGCTACTTGGGAGGCTGAGACAAGAGAATCGCTTAAGCCCAAGAGTTTGAGGTTGCTGTGAGATGTGACACCACAGCACTCTACCCAGGGCGACACAGTGAGACTCTTGTCTCAAAAAAAGAAATAAATAGTTCCATTAGAGCATTTAATTATCTGCTAAAAGATCATTCACTACACTACTTCTTGTCATTTTCTAGGAATGCATCTATCACCTTAAGTAAATGTGGCATATACTCACAGATATGGAAAAAGGAGAAGTCATGAGTAGGCTGGGCCTGGGGGCTTGTACCTGTGAATCCTAGCACTTTGGGAGGCTGAGGTAGGAGGATTGCTTGAGGCCAGAAGTTTCACACTAGCCTGGGCAACACAGTAAGACCCTGTCTAAATCAACTGGTGGATCAATCAATCAATAAAATTAGGTTGGCGTGGTAGCAAGCTTCTCGGGAGGCTGAGGTAGGAGGATTCCTTGAGCACAGGAGTTTGAGATTACAGTGAGCTATGATTGTACCATGGTACTCCAGCCTGGGTGACAAAAAGAGACTCTGTCTCTAAGGGCAAAAAATAAAAATCATGACCAGACAACAGGAATTACCGCAAATCAAAGAAACTGATCTACATTAAATCGACCTACTTACAACAGTACTTTAATTATAAATCCATTTAATAACAAATTATAAAGTTAACTATAAACATGCAATATTCATTAATATAACAGCTTAATTTCTTAAATTTTGGATAAAATATAAAGAATTACACCAATGCATTCCAGAAGCAATTTCAGCTGAAAATTAATATCCATAATTTATCCTTTTCAATCTTTGCATGAATAAAAATACAAAATTACATACCTGGCGATCAAGGTCAACATAGGCATCATTTCCAGCAGAAACAGGAGATTCTTTACTCATTAGCTGAAAATAAGATTTAAATGATTATAATTAGGAGGCAAAAAAGATGTTCTATATACAACAAAATCAACAGCCAACTACTATGGAAATATAAAAATGGAAATGACAACACAAACGTAAAAATAATATCCCCCTACACGTTAATGACTTTGAATTTAGAACTTTTTATTTCTACTCCAGGATAAAATTAACGGTCTAAAATCTCACATGTTCTCACTCATCTGTGGGAACTAAATATTAAAAACAACTGATCTCGGCTCAGAGCACAGAGGCTAGGGCACCAGCCACATACACCACAGCTGGCGGCTTTGAACCCGCCCTGAGCCTGCCAAACGACGACGACAACTACAACCAAAAAATAGTTGGGCGTTGTGGCAGGCACCTGTAGTCCCAGCTACTTGGGAGGCTGAGGCAAGAGAATCGCTTAAGCCCAAGAGTTTGAAGCTGCTGTGAGCTGTGACACCACAGCACTCTACCGAGGGCGACATAGTGAGACTCTGTCTCAGAAAAAAAAAAAAAATTGATCTCATGGAGATAGAGGGAAGAATCAGGATTAGCAGAGGCTGAGAAGGGGAGCAAAGGACAGAGGAACAAAGTGGGGATGGTTAATGGGTGCAAAAATATAGTTAGATATTTAGACTGAATGAACAATATTTTATAGCACAACAAACTGACTAAAACAAACAATACGTTAGGGTTAGGGTATACTGTAAAATAACCAGAGGGGTAGAACTGGAATGTTCTAACACAAAGAAATGATAAATGCCTGAGGTACTGCACAGCCAATTACCCTGATCTGATTAATTCACTATGGATCCCTGTATCAACATTTCACAGGTACCCTAAAAATACTATGTACTCATAATAATTAAAAATAAAAACATTTTAAAAATAAATAAAAATAAACTTAGGTCTGAGCTCCCTGCTTATTTTCACGGTAAGCTCAGTCACACGCACCAAGTGCTCCCTTCCCTTACACTAAGACAACTCATTGAGTTCAAAATGCGACTAGTCACTTAAAAACAGTAACTTTTTCTTAAAAATAATAACACTAAGTACCTATTTATTTCTAAAGAATAAATGTGGAAACATCAATAATAGCTAAAATTAACTGGCTAATGTTTGTTTAATGATCAGTCATGTACCACCCCCCAAAGAGAGACCCAAAGAGTGGGAAGAGGTGAGGGGATGGAATTCTGACTAGGACAACCATCTTCCATTGTTGTCTCTTTCTGATGTTCTGCCTGACTGTGAAGATGTACTGTCAGGAAACCTAGTGATCCCAGCCTCACCCTCTCTTCAGAACTCAAATGTTCGGCTGCACCTTCCTCTCTGTATTCCTGGTTCTCCAGGTGAGATCCCCAGACCCACAGCATCAGTACTGGGAACCTGCCAGAAATGCAACTTCTTGGGCCCCACCCCAGGTTTAGTGAGTCACAACTCTGGAATACATTCCAGCTGCTCCACTGCTCTCCTGCATGAAGGCAATGAGAAGGTTGAAAGCTGCTTAGCACAACTGGGAGGAAAAAAAAAATCTCAGGAGAAGTGAAAAATATTGTCTTCCATTTTCATGCTTTTCTTTTGAAAATATTCATACAATTATTTTTAAAATGCCTTTCTTCTAATTAAAAAAGGTAACACCATTTTAGAGAGGAAAAAATCAGAAAAATATAAAGACAAAATTATTCTAAAATGTGGTATGTGTACACCATGAAGCATTACACAGCCATAAATAAGGATGAATCACTTACTACCTTTGGTGACAATTTGGGTGGAACCGGAGACCACTGCCCTAAGTGAAGTATCCCAAGAACAGAAGAACAAATACTTCGTGTACCGGCTATGAAACTGGAACCAACTGAGGAGCACATGTGCACAGACGAGTGTAAATCTTAGTGGGAATCAAGCAGGGGGCAGGGGGAGGGGGAGAGGGACAGAAACCTACCTAACGGGGACAGTGAGCACTACCTGGGTGACAGGCACACCTGTAGCCATGACTCAAGCATTACAAAAGCAATCCACATAACCAAAACATCTGTGCCCCTTAATACTCTGAAATATATATAATTTTAAAATATTTAAGAATTTGCTATCTGTGTCAACCATGTGTCTCGCAAAATTCACATAAGAAGGACAAATCAGTAGATAAACACACTGTGTTGTGATACTACCCATGACGACAGAATATGCAGAGAGAATGCATCCAACTCAGAGAAGGGAGGAAGAAGGAAACGGAAATACTTCTGTCCAGGCCCGGCGCCTGTGGCTCAATGGGCTAAGGCACCAGCCACATACACCTGAGCTGGCGGGTTCGAATCCAACCCGGGCCGCCAAACAATAATTGACGGCTGCAACCAAAAAATGGCCGGGCGTTGTGGCGGGCGCCTGTAGTCCCAGCTACTTGGGAGGCGGAGGCAAGAGACTTGTTTGAGCCTGGGAATTAGAGGTTGCCGTGAGCTGTGATGCCACGGCACTCTATCCAGGGTGACAGCTTGAGGCTCTGTCTCAAAAAAAAAAAAGAAATACTTCTGTCCAGTCTTTCTCCCTTTCCTGTTGTTACACTTTCGTTTTAGTCCTTGCCATACCACAGCAGCACCTCAGTAAAAACCCAGACGGCCCACTCTGAGGGCAGACATCTCTCATTCAGCTCTTCTGTAGTGTCAGGAGGCGTCTGGGCCCTTGGCCTCTGCCCTCCGTTCCAGTCTCAGCCCACTGCTCTCAGACTCTTCTTCCCAGACTCTGTACTGAATGAACACTGTTGGATTTGCCTGGATGAAGTTTACTCTTCTTTATTTGGCTAATTTTATTACCTTATTTTGGGGAATCTCCCCTTCTCTGCTTCAGATTCCATGGGTTTTCATTTGTTTAATCAATGACTTTCTCTATTTAACCTAGATTTCATGTCCTATTACTCTGATGACTTTTGTCAATATTTTCAACTCCCTTCTTACCTCATTTTTTCTTACTGCCAAAATCTAAATCCAAGATCAACCCAACTAAAGATCAATCCAACTGTCTGTCTCTTTTGGCCATACCCCTGACTGCCGGACACAGTCAACCCTTGGTATATGTGGGGGATTGGTTCCAGGAGCCCGTGTGTACCCAAATCTGTGCACACTCAAGTCCCATAGTTGGCCCCATGGAGTCCTGTATGTGAAAAGTTTTGCTTCCTGTAAATACTATATTTTCCATGCATGTTTTGTGGAAAAAAAATCTGTGTGTAAGTGGACTCATGTAGTTCAAACGCCCATTGCTCAAGAGTCAACTATACAGAGTAAAAAAAATTAAAAAACCACAAAGCTGGTGTCACTATTAATAAATAGTTTCAATGTCAACTGGGCTTTTTTAAAGCTGCTCTGAGTGTGTATAGATAGGCTGTTGGCTGGGAAAGCACAGTTGTACTTTTTCTCTAAATCAGAGATTATTTCAAACCTTTCCTACCTCTCAAACCTCACCAACTTCCTCACACTCTTCATCAGCAAATCTTGCCTTCAAATTAAGAACTTTGCCGATTTCTAATATTCTGATTTGCAAGATCAGCAGCAGGCATGCCCACCCCCTTCCTCCTTCATCCCAGTAATAATACGAACGAATCTTGGCCAGGCTCAGTGGCTCACACCTGTCATCCTAGCACTCTGGGAGGCCAAGGTGGGTGGACTGCCTGAGCTCAGGAGTTCAAGACCAGCCTGAGCAACAGCAAGACCCTGTCTCTAAAAATAGCTGGGGCCTGCCAAACAATAATAACAACTACAACAAAAAAGTAGCCAGGCATTATGGCAGGTGCCTGTAGTCCCAGGTATTTGGGAGATGAGGCAAGAGAATTGCTTAAGCCCAAGAGTTTGAGGTTGGTGTGAGCTGTGATGCCATGGCACTCTCCCAAGGGCCACATAGTGAGACTCTGTCTAAAAAATAAATAAATAAATAAAATAAAAAATAGCCGGGTGCTGTGGTGGGTGCCTATAGTCCCAGCTACTCAGGAGGCTGAGGCAGGAGGATCACTTGAACCCAAGAGTTTGAGGTTGCTGGGAACCATGACACCACAGCACTCTACTGGGACAACAAAGTGAGACTCTAAAGAAAAAAAGAAAAAAAGCATCAGGGTCTCTGAGAAGCTAGAAGAAGCCCATGGAGGGTACGATTGGAGGGGGCAGCCTAGGTGAAAACCAAAGGCTTGTATTGTTACTGGGATGAGGGAGAAAGGGGGTGGGCATGCCTGCTGCTGATCTTGCAAATCAGAATATTAGAAATCGGCAAAGTTCTTATTTGAAGGCAAGATTTGCTGATGAAGAGTGTGAGGATGTTGAGATAGATCCAAAACCACACTGGATAACTAAAAGGATGGGAAACAGCGAGGGCTGGTGAGAATGTGGAGAAGTTAAAAGCCTTTCGCACGGCTGTGGGAATGTAAAACGGTGCAGCTGCTGTGGGTGACAGGGTGGGTATTCCTCAGAAAGTTAAGAGATATGTGGTATATGGGCACCATGAAGCCCTATTTCACAAATGGTGCTGGGAGAACTGCTTAACCACCTGTAGAAGACTGAAATTGGACCCGTACCTCCTACTACTAACAAAAATTTATTCTTGCTGGATTAAAAGATTTAAATTTAAGACACGAAACTATAGATACCAGGAGATAGTGCAGGGAAAACGCTTGAAGGTAATGGTCTGAGAAAATGTTTTATGAGGAAGACCCATCCTGGCAATTGCAGCAACATTAAAAATAAATTACTGGGATTTGATCAAGCCAAAAAGCTTCTGCACAGCTAGGGGCACACACACTCCTTTGGAGTGGAAGAAGATTTTTGCATTTTGTGAATCTGACAAAGGTCTGATAACTAGAATCTATAGAGAACTCAAATTACTCCATTAAAAAAGGAGCAAAAAACCCATTTCTTTGTGGGAAAGATACTTGAACAGAAACTTCTCTGAAGATGACAGAATGGCCAAGAAGCACATGAAAAAATGCTCATCTTTAACCATCATAGAAATGCAAATCAAAACCACTTTGAGATATCATCTAACTCCAATAAGATTAGCCCACATCACAAAGTCCTAAAAGTGCAGATGGTGGCATGGATGTGGAGAAGGGAACACTTCTATACTGCTGGTGGGATTGCAAACTAAAACAGCCTTTTTGGAAAGAAGTACGGAGAATCCTCAAAGAACTAAAAGTTAACATTCCATTTTATCCTGCAATTCCATTACTAAGGTATCTACCCAGAAGAACAAAAATCATTTTACCACAAAGACATTTGCACCAGAATGTTTACTGTGGCCCAATTCATAATTGCTGAGTTGTGGAAGCAGCCCAAACATCAATCAACCCATGAATGGATTAACAAATTGTGGTATATATATACCATGGAATACTATTCAGCCATAAGAAAAGATGGAGACGTTACATCTTTTGTGTTTACCCAGATAGAGCTAGAACACATTCTTCTTAGCACAGTATCTCAAGAATAAAAAAAAAGTATCCAAAAATTTGATGATTTCCTTCTTAAGCTCATCTTTGACCTAGTTATCATTCAACCAAAAGTTATTTAGTTTCCATGACTTTGAGTATGAAGATTTCTGTTGCTGTTGAATTCAACTTTTATTCCATGATGGTCAGAAAAAATACAAGGAATAATTTCTATTCTTTTAAATTGTTGAGGTTAGGCTTGTGTCCCAAGATATGATCAAATTGGGAGGATAATCCATGGGCTGATAAGAATGTTCATTCTGTTTTATCAGGATGAAATATTCTGTATATGTCTATTAAATCCATTTGTTCTAGGGTCAAGTTTAAGTCCCCTATTTCTTTTTTTTAGTTTCTTCTTTCTAGAGGATCTATCCAGAACTGCCAAAGGCATTTTAAAATCTCCAACTATTACAGTTCAGGAAGCTATCATATTGGTCAGGCCCGTTTGTTTTATAAATCAAGGAGCACTCTGGTATGGCACATAAATGTTAATTATTGAAATCTCTTCATGAACAGTGTTTCCCTTGACAAATATGTAGTGTCCATCCTTATCCTTCCTTACTTTTGTTGAATCTAAATCTAATTGTATCTTCAAATAAGATTGCAACCCCTGCTTTTGTCTGATTTCCTCTTGCCTGGATTACTGTTGTCCATCCCTTCACCCTGAGTCTTGTTTTATCCTTTGAGGTAAGGTATGTCTCTTGAGGCAACAGATATCTGGCCTGAGTTTTCGTATCCAGTCAGCCAGCCTGTGCCTCTTTAGAGGAGAATTTAAGCCGTTCATAATAACTGAGAGAAATGATAGCTATGGTAGTGTTTTGGCTGTCTTGTTTTTCAAAGGTTCAGTGCATATTTTTAAACCTTTCACCGTTGTGGAAGCTAGGTTTGGTTCTTAAAAGTTTGAGTGAGTTTACTCTGGTGGTAGAACCATCATGCTGGTCATTATGGAAAATGGGTCTGGGTATTTCCTGGAGAGCTGGTCTAGCTATGACCAATTTCTTTAACGTGGATGTCAGTAAAGTATTTGATTCTTCATCGCAAACGAAACTCAGTTTAGCTGGATACAGAATCCTGGGCTGGAAGTTTTGTTTTAGAAGGTTGAAGGTTGATGACCACCTTCTTCTGGCTTGAAAAGTTTCAGCTGAAAGATCTACGGTCATCCTGATATTTTTCCCTTTGTAGGTAACAATTTTATTATGCCTGCCTGCTTGTAGGATTTTATCTTTCATACTAACTTTGGCAAAGTTAATTACAACATGTCTAGGAGATGCTTTATTTGGATTGAGTTGTGCTGGAGTTCTGAAGCTATCTATCATCTGAATTTCTGTATCTCTTGCAATGCTTGAGAAATTTTCCACCATAATGTCTTGGAGTAGAACATTTGTGCCTTTAGGACCATCCTCTTCTCCTTTCAAAATCCCTATAATTTGGATGTTTGATCTTTTGGAGCGGTCCCACAATTCTCCAAGGGAATATTCTGTTCTTGTTCTCCTTTTTTCTGCCTCCTTGAATGATTGGGATAGTTCCAAAGACTTGTCTTCAGTTTCTGAGATCCTTTCTTCTGCCTGCTCAACTCTATTACTGAGGGATTCTACTGTAATTCAAAGTTCTTTGAATGCCTTTTTCAATTCCTTAAGCTCTGATATATCTGCTCTCATTATGTCCATATCCTTAGTGACTTTGTCTTAGAATTCATTAGCGTCTTGAGACAACTTTTGAACTACTTTTTGGATTTCTATTTCCATCTTTTCCCCCACTTTATTCATTTTATTTGCCATCCACATTCTGGATTCTATTTCTCACATTTCAGCAAATTCTCTATGGATAGTATTTTCTGTTGTATCTCCTTTGTCATTCCTTCGGGGAGTTGATCTACTCTGATTTTTCTTTTTTTGTTTTTTAAATACATGTATTTTATTATTCTTCATTACATTATTTCACCCCCACCCCCACCCCTCCGTAGTAAGGCAGAATTGATTTACAGAAAAGAATACAGAAAACACCAAAGCTCCTGGTAGAGGGAGAGAATTCAAGTGGGGAGAGAGATGCTCTCTCCGTTCTTCTCCTGGTCTTTCCCTGTCTCCTCCTCTAGGTCTCCAGCCTCAGGGTATATATAGGTGTATGGGTTCCTTGGCCAGGAAACGAATGAATACAGTCCCTTCCGCCGGGGGCAAGGTGAATGAGTGTATCAATGAATGGACACAGTCCATCCATGGAATTCAGGCCTAGGAAATTCACAGGAAACTGACCTAGGCATAGGAAATGGGGGTTCCACATTTAGTCCCAAGTGTAAAGTGAAGGAGACACCAAGACACAGGTGTCTCCTCAGCAGTTGTCCAGCCTTTGGGCTATTGGAGCCTCTGGTGGGCGTTGTAGGTCCCCCCTGGCCTGTCATCCAGCCCACTGGTTCTTCAGCTGGCTGCCACAGCACCAACACCACCAAGGAGGAGGCAGCAGGTCCGCTGGCTCCGCTGAGCTGGCTAGGGTGCCAGATGTCCTGCATCAATTCTCCCTCTCTGAGTAGAAACCCCAACTGCTGTTAGGGAAAAGGGGTGAAGACTCGATCTAACTGCTTCCTGCTGGATCGGGTGATGATAGAAGGGGGCAATTAGGGTTTCTCCGGAGGGAGAGTGATACAGGGGTTCATGGACTGGAACCATCTTTATTGCATGTGGCTTGATGACCTTTCTGGAAAACATAAATCTGATTAGTGTAATCAGTAATAGGCAAAGGTAGAACAGCATCAGGT
>CAUYRH010063359.1:0-76897 GCA_963574655.1 Perodicticus potto | reverse complement strand
TGAGACAGAGCCTCAAGCTGTCACCCTGGGTAGAGTGCTGTGGCATCACAGCTCACAGCAACCTCCAATTCCTGGGCTCAAGCGAGTCTCTTGCCTCCGCCTCCCAAGTAGCTGGGACTACAGGCGCCTGCCACAACGCCCAGCCATTTTTTAGTTGCAGCCCTCATTGTTGTTTGGCGGGCCGGGCTGGATTCAAACCCGCCAGCTCAGGTGTACGTGGCTGGCGCCTTAACTCGTTGAGCCACAGGCGCCGAGCCAATAGGCTGGTTTTTAAGAGCTGGGTTTTTTCCTCCCATCTTGGAATTATTTTTGCTCCCAGGTAGAGTTTATGGAATTAGAAGGCTAAAATTATATCTGCGGGAGATGCCTAGGACTTCCTGCTTTCCCATCTAGGAGAGAGAACAGCTATCTTTATCATCTAAACTGGAAACAGGTTCTGAGACAGCAGGAAGCTGTTTGACCACACAATGTACCCTGTTTCAGGGAACTGAATCCCTAAGCCAGAGTCAGAGGTGAAAGCCTTTTCAGTCCCTATCACTGTGCCAACAAGGTATGTAGCATATTTTATCAAATATACAGACATCAAATGGGGCAGAGGGCTAAAAGAACACCAATAGCCACAACCCTTGATAGTGTCTCACTTCCTGGAGTTGACAAATGGTGGCCTAAGTTAGGCAGTTAAATAGACAACAAAGTGTAAATTAGACCCAGGGACTCAGAGCAATCTGATGGCCAAAATGAGTAAGAGGTTAGCAAATGCCATCAGCCTCGCTTTAGGTTCCCCCAAGAGTCAGAATGTCTATGGATCAAAATGAAAATGAACACTGTTCGTACCTCAAGTATTTTAGATAAAGCTGTCACTTGGATGGTTCTGCAACTAGAGGTTTCTTATGACATCTGCCCTAAAACTCAAATTACTCTTTGTACTTTAAGAGGACAGGGCAAAGAATATATAAAGCTGGATCTGGAATCAGCCCAAACTAGAATTAAAATACAGGGCGGCACCTGTGGCTCAGTGAGTAGGGCGCCGGCCCCATATGCCAGAGGTGGCGGGTTCAAACCCAGCCCTGGCCAAAAACTGCAAAAAAAAAAAAAAAAGAATTAAAATACATAGAGACTCAAAACTAATCTGTTCTCTTGAGAAAGCTAACTTTATTGGCTAGAAAGGGGGCCAGGCTGACCTCAAAGAATACATTTCTATGGACCAGAATTTATTCCTAACACTACTCTCATCTTGAAAATTTCCACAACTTTCTTATAACTACACCAGGCTAGAGTTAAGATATAGCTTCCCTTCCTTACTACTTCATTAATACTTACTCTTGCCATCTATGAGGAAATGCAATACATTCAATTATAGAAATTATTGATCTTCTAGGCCAAAAATGGTCAAAACATGGGTACTTTCATATGATTCAACATCAAATATGTTTATAGTTATGTCCTTTGGAACTTGTTTGCTTCCAAAGTGTGATAGTGGATTCTAAACTCTTGATAGGAAGTAAAATCTCAGTTACAGTTATGAAATCTCAGTCAAAGAAAGAAACCAAAAAATGACAACTTGTCCCAGTCTAAGGCTAATCTGGTACATCTGAACAAGGGAACACGGTTTGGACTCTCCTCCATCCAAAGTTCCAAAGATGTACCATTCTTTACTCATCTTTTATGTTTTTGATGTATTTAGGGTATTTGGCCTCTCCAAATCTCATGTTGAAATATGATCGCCAGTGTCGGGGCTGGGCGTGGATCTCTCATGAATGTTGTTGGTGTCCTCCCCATGGTAATGAGTGAGTTCTCACTCTATTAATTCATGCAAGAGCTGCTTGTTTAACAGAGCCTGGCACCACCTCCTCTCTCTTGCTTTTTCTCTCACCATGTCGCCTGCTCCCTGTTCACTTTCCTCTTGGTCAGAAGCTCCCTGAAGCCCTCACCAGAAGCAGATGCTGGTGACGTGTTTCTCCTACTATGAGCCAAATAAACCTCTTTTCTTTATAAATTACCCAGTCTCAGGAATTCCTTTATAGCAATGCAAAAAAGACTAAGATAACTTTCTTCAGGTCCATTCCTAGAAGTGAGAAACTAGGTTGATAAGTTAGCCGACGATTCTCCAAAGGTCACTCGGATAGTCCTGGAGATGAGGGTCCCAAATGAGAAAATTAGTCAGTGATGTTCCTTCTCTGGTCCCAACAACAAGTGTACTCCCTTGTTTTCCTTTGTTAGCGAGGGGGAGGGGAAATCTACCTCTTTGTTAATATGGTAGCCACTTGTCATATGTAGCTACTGAGCACTTGAAATGAAGCTAGTCCTGATTGAGATGTGGAGTAAGATTTCAAAGCCTTAGTAGAAAAAATGACATAAAATATCTTAATAATTTCCATATTAATCACATGTTAAAATAATGTTTTAGATTCATGGGGTTAAGTAAGACATTACAATTAATTTTGCCTGGATTACTTTTTTAAATGTTTCTACTAGAAGCATTTGTGACTTGCATTACATTTCTATGGGAAAGTGCTACCCCAAATAGGAAACTTTTGGTCAATGAAATGGCAGCTTTGAAGAGCTGGCGTGCATTAGCTGCTGCAGTAGTAAACATATGGTTCATGACCAGACAAAGCCATGGTTTGCTGTTAAACTTTAGCAGATTCTTCTCTTGATGGCACCCAATGTGGAAGAATTGTTAGGTGCACATACTGAATTATTAGCCAAGAGAGTATTCAAAAGGTTGAAGAGGATAAGTGATAAACATACAAACAAAAAAGTTAAGAGAAGAGTCAGAGTGAAACTGGGCAATTTTGTGATGCTCAGTTTTGAAAATGAATCAAGACCATGCAACGGTTCTCAACCTGTGGGTTGTGACCCCTTTTTAACAATGAAAATACATCACGGCATTAGGAAGATTGAGAACCACCGATCTAGAGAAACCAACATTCTGTTCAAATACTGCCAAAGTTCTTAAAGTCACTAACCTCTCCTGCTCCCATCCCCAGTGGCCTGAGAGGACTCCAAGAGAAGGGGAGTACAGTGTCTGCTTCATTACAAGACTGTGGTTTGGCAGTGATCGCAGCAAGCTGGCCTGATCTGGCCTACAAAGCCAGGGAATGGGAGGAAAGGATGAATTGCACAGACTGAGAGATTCAGAGGAAGAGAGGGTGGAGCAGAGAAGAAGCCAATGTAAATTTTTTTGAGCTAAAAGTTTGCCAATTCTTAATCAAGGGTGAAGGTCACCAAAAAGAAGGGATGCTTAAAGAACAAGGTAACCAGAGTCTTATATGAAATTGGAGGATGCTTACAATTAGGAAAATTTATTTGGCACCCTCAATATATTGGCAATAAGCTCATATTATTTTAGTTTTATAAGAAAATGAATGGTTTCAATGACTCGTTAAAGACATTTCCTACGTGATAATTTTAATCACAGAGCTATTTGATTAATTTGTTAACTCTCGGCTCGGCGCCTGTGGCTCAACGGGCTAAGGCGCCAGCCACATACACCTGAGCTGGAGGGTTCGAATCCAGCCTGGGCCCGCCAAACAACAATGACGGCTGCAACCAAAAAAAAAAAAAAAAAAAAATGGCCGGGCGTTGTGGCAGGCGCCTGTAGTCCCAGCTACGGGAGGTGGAGGCAAGAGACTCGCTTGAGCCCAGGAATTGGAGGTTGCTGTGAGCTATGATGCCACGGTACTCTATCCAGGGTGACAGCTTGAGGCTCTGTCTCAAAAAAAAAAAAAAATTTGTTAACTCTCAAATGCTGAGGCTAATTTCATAAATGGATCATGAGTGGGGGACCCCCAAATTCAGATTTAAATCCTACAGGTTGCTTACATGGCACTATTGGTACCATTAAAAAATCAGAGAAAACAGTACCACGATTTGGGGTCATACTATTTTCAGGTATCTGTTGCAATCTATCTAAGTGATAGATTCTTACTCAGACACAACTGGGAAGATTATGAAGGTTAGTACCACACAATTTTTTTTTCTTTTTAGAGACAGAGTCTCACTTTGTCACCCTCGGTAGAGTGCTGTGGCATCACAGCTTAAAGCAACCTCCAACTCCTGGGTATAGGCGATTCTCTTGCCTCAGCCTCCCGAGTACCTGGGACTATAGGTACTCGCCACAATGCCCAGCTATTTTTTGTTGCAGTTTGGCCAAAGCCAAGTTCGAACTCGCCACCCTCAGTATATGGGGCCAGAGCCCTACTCACTGAGGCATGGGTGCCGCCCAGTACCACAAATTTTGAAAATATTTCTTAAAGATCAAACCTAAGGAAGAAAATCATACCCCATTGCCCTAACCTATACCTTGATCATTCTATACAATTCTGAAGTCATTGATTTCCACTGTTGCCTTTTTCTTTTGAGTCACTCAGTTATAATTTCTATAGTGACTGCCAAAGTTCCCTATGGAATTTAGAAACAGGTCAGTGTAAACAAACACAGGGTCACTGTACTACCAATACCATGGGGCCACCTTAATGTGCCTATAGTAAGAAGACTTCTATTATTTCCAATGATTTTTTTGTTTGTTTGAGATAAGTGTCTCACTTTGTGCCCTGGGTAGAGTGCCATGGCATCCTAGCTCACAGCAACCTTAAACTCTTGGGCTCAAGCGATCCCCTTATCCCAGCTTCCCAAGTAGCTGGGACTATAAATACCTTCCACTATGCCCAGCTATTTTTTTCTTTTTCTTTTTTTAGTAGAGACGGGGTCTTGCTCTTGCTCAGGTTGGTTTTAAACTCCTGAGCTCAGGCAATCCACCTGCCTTGGTCCCCCAGAGTGCTAGGATTACAGGTGTGAGCCACTGCACTGGGCCTAATGATTCTTGATATAACAGCAAAGTAAAAAACTTACCTATTTGGTTACAACTTTAGTTCCCCTCAACTATTCCTTGATGAAATTTTAACCACCTTCAGTATGCCCACTTTAGTTCACTCTCCTTTCCTATAAGGTAAGTGTTTTTAGCGGTAGCAGTAGGACCACAGGCCCAGTCCTAGGCAGAACCCCACTCAGTCAAAATGAAGCCATAAATTTCTGTGCCTGTTCTGCACATATACCACCTCATCAGTGGCAAAAAATGTACTTAGAGAGAATAGTCTACAGGCATGGGATACTGAATCGGTCTGGAGAACTGGAGGCATGTGCAAACATGCAATTTTCTGGTTATCTCATCCCACTATCAGATTCTCAAATGTGTCATGATCCAGAAAATTTTCTTTAAATTATCATTTTGCCTCATAACATCCTGCTTGAAGCATTGCCTTCCTGATTCTGGCATTTAAGTTTTTATCCTAAAGTTAAGAGAGGTTCTTAAATTTAGACCATTGTTATGGACTGAATTATGTCCCCTCAAAATTCTTATGTTGGAGCCCTAACTCCCAATGACTGTATTTGCAGATAGGATCTTTAGGGAGGGAATTAAGGCTAAATGAGGTCGTGAGGATGCTGTCTTAATAGGACTGGTGTTCTTATAAGAGGAGGAGACACCAACACCAGAGAGTACTCTTTCTTTCTTTTTTTTTTTTTTTGGAGACAAGAGTCTCACTTTCTTGCCCCTGGTAGAGTACTGTGGCATCACAGCTCACAGCAACCTCAAATTCTTGGGCACAAGCGATTCTCTTGCCCCTAGTAGCAGGGACTATAGGTGCCTGCCCCAGCACCCAGCTATTTTTAGAGACGGGTCCTCACTCTTGCTCAGGCTGCTCTCGAACTCACGAGCTCAAGTGATCCACCTACATCCCAGAGTGCTGGGATTACAGGAGTGAGCCACAGTGCCCGGCCTTGAGACAGCACTCTCTTTTCACGCATGCACAGAAGAAAGGCCACGTGAGGGAGGGCACAGTGAGAGGCAACTGTCTACCAGCCAGGAAAAGAGGCTTCACTAGAAACCAGCCTGGATGGCACCTTGATTTTGGACTTCTAGCCTCCAGAACTGCAAGAAAATAAATCTCTGGTGTTTAAGCCACCTGGCCTGTGGTATTTTGTTATGTCAGCTCAAGCAGACTATCACAACTATAGGTGATAAAAATTAGCTTATCTATTTACACATCAATATCCCCACTGGGCTATAATGGACATTGACCACCTCCATGTTTCAGTATAGTTTTCAATTCAGACATTTACTACCACCAAATTTTTGATCACATTGTACGTCATTACTGCTTGAAATAAAATACCCAAATCCATCAGCTAGGAAACTATGGATTGAGAAAAACCAAGGAGTCAAGCAAAGTGGAAGGAATTATCATTGGTGCTTTGACTTGGCAGCAAAATAATCTTGGAGAAATTCCATCTTTCTATGATGAAATCAGGTTCTACACGTGCTCCTGTAATGACATGATACACAATTATTCAGCCAGCATACAGCTTGGATAGCATTTTGTGGAACAAAATGGATGCAATTGGATTAGAGGTATCAACATAGTTTATTGGGATTTTAATGTGGGAAAGGGTAATTGCAGGGTATTGGGGGAGAGACAGAGAAGTGAGAATATACGGGGAAAGACATGAGAGACTGTTTCCGAGGCGTGGGTTAAAGCTTTGCCATGTCAGCTGGCAGGACCAGAGCAAAGAATACAGAGCAGAAAGTTGAGCTGTTTAACGGGAGTCTCCTTAATTAGGACCAACTGTGGGTGAGGAATGCTGACTCGGCTGGCCGCAATTTGTTTGAGTTTTCTCAAGTTTCAGAGATTTCCCTTTTTGTCTGCCCCAAGCCTTTTCCCTCCTCTACTTCTTTCACAGGGGTGGGAATAAAAAAACAAGGCACCTTCTCCTCTATTTTAGATGTTCCCAAGTCAGGAAATTAAAATTTTTCAGAGTAAAAGATAACGAGGAATCTCAAAAAAAAAAAAAAAAAAAAAAGGAAAGAAAGGGGAAAAATTGTCAGGGATGCCATCAGATTCACCTTCAAAGAAAAAAAGGCAGCCCTTTGAAGCAGGCTTGGGAATATTAAACATGTACTTCAATCTCCATTACTCTATTACTAGAATTAGGATACTTGTCTTAGTCTTAACTTCCTCGAGGGTAAACAAGTAAGTCAACACCTCTTAACCAAAATGTTTAGAAAGATGAATATGAGGGGAAATAATTGTGATTCTTGGTCAAGAAAATGTCTTGAGGCAAACTAAAAAGTCACAAAATTAAGGTGTCAATTGGTATGAGTGATCTTATTTTGAGTTTCCATATTTTTATCAGAGAGGGCTTGAAGGAGGCTCTAAGAATAGTCAGGAGGGTTCTGTTTGTAACCAACATTCCCTTCTCTTTCTAAAACGAACACAGATGCCCAATTTTAGACTTTTGGAAAGGGACGAAAATGATATTTGATTTAAAATTTCATGTGATACTTCCTACTTTTTTCCCCACTGTCTCATCCATATGCTTTCCATGATACTTCCTTAGGAGTTTACTGAATAATTGCAAAATCCTTGGCTAATTGAAAGGAAATGACACAGCATTTGCAGTTTTGGCATCTGCTCTAAACCAATAGGAAATAAAAGACAATTGCCACTCTTCTAAAAAGTAAGAAAGGCCAGGTATGGTGGCTCACCTGTAATCCTAGCACTCTGGGCGGCCGAGGTGGATGAATTGTTTGAGTTTAGGATTTGAGACCAGACTGAGCAAGAGTGAGACCCTGTCTCTAGAAAAAATAGCCAGGCATTGTGGTGGGTGTCTGTAGTCCCAGCTACTTGGGAGGCTGAGGCAAGAGGATCACTTGAGCCCAAGAGCTTGAGATTGCTGTGAGCTGTGACACTTGGACACTCTACCAAGGGTGAAACGGTAAGACTCTTTCTCAAAAAAGATAAAAATAAATAAATAAATAAAAAGTAAGAAATGTTTGGGTTATAGACTTAGAGTAGGGGTTAGCAAATACTTTTCTATAAAGGATCAGATAGTAAATATTTTAGGCTTTGCAGCCATAAGACCTGCAACTACTGAATGCTGCCATTGTAGCACCAACGTGGCATAGATAATACGTGGACAAATGAATACAGATCCATTCCAATACAGCTTGATTTGTGGACACTAATACTTGAATTTCACATAACTTTTGTGTCACAAAATATTTTTGATTTTTTCAATCATTTAAAAATGTAAAAACCATCCTTAGCTTGTGAGCCATAGAAAACTAGGCATTGAACTGGACTTGGCCCAGCAGACCAAAGTTCACCTGTCCTGGGGCTAGATCAAAAAAGACCCTCTAAAAATGAAAAAAGATAACAATTAACTGACAAGTCTCTGCTGGAAAAACTAACTCAGGACTAAGAATGACCTCTTAATTTCTACTTTTATTCTTCCTTTAGCGTCATTCTGATCTAACCTGCTCAATTTACAAGTCAAAACAAGATTTTTCTACCAGGAATAGGAAAGTCTTAGTTTTGACTCAGGAAAAAAAGGCGAGGGTAGAACAGGAAAGGGAAAGAAAAAGAAAAAAGAAGCATCAGTCAGTATTGCTTGTACCTCACTCCCAATCCTCCATTCTGGAAGCAGGCACTGCCTTAAAGTAGGATGGGATTCAAATATTTTTGTAGCGTTCAGAATAATTTATGTAGGGCTGACAGAAGCAAATGTCTTTTTTGGTCAGAAACACAAATCCTGCTACACAGACAGGTTGGAAGAAGTCATACAGAGTGCATATGTTCCCATTAGGCACACGGCAACAAACAAAAAGTCTTGATACTAGTAAGTTGCCATTCATCTTCAGATCTCAAATTACACTACTAGCTTAAAGTGAGTATCGAAAGATGTAAAAGCAACGGGAATCGAGCCCTAAATTCATGCTACTAGGCTAAAGAATCTGTGCAACTCTGAGCAGTTTTTGCAGCTGGCAAAGATTCAGGCCAGGCTGCTGGTGTGAAATGCTGATCTGTCGATAAACACCTCCAGCCTGTGAGCTACTTCTCTGTCTTCGGGGAATGAAGCTTCTCACCACAAACCAAAAGAACTGCCAGGCGTTCCCTTTGAACAGTTCACTCCCCCTTTTCTGATTTTTTTGTATCACATTCAATCTTCCCACTCCAGAATCCCTGGCCTTCCATTATCACCTTTTTTCTCTTTTACTCTATTAAATCAGAAATCCACTTTCCAACCTCTTCTTTAGTAGTCCTCATAAGCTGAGGAGATTGTCTTTTTTCTTTTCACTGAGTCTCCTTGTTCAAAAATCTTTAAATCCTGATCCAAAATAGAGGGTTCATTGCAAGCTTTTTTGCCTGTAATTACCCTAATGCTGTCTGCATTCAATCTACCAAAGAAAAGCCAAAGAAGGAACATCAAAATGGAAAGCCAACAAAATGGAAATAAACACAGATTCCAAATTCTAAAATCTAAAGAGAAAAATATTGGATGCTAACTCAAGTCTGTCTGCTTACACACTATCATACTGAATTATGAAGTACCACACTGGTTAGCGAACACAACTGTCTCTTTAGATCCAAAGGCTAAGCATGAAGGAGAATCTATTTGGGGGAAAAAGGCGAGGTATGTGACATGACACTTTGTCATGCATATTAAGGAGGAAAAATAACATCAGAATCCATGGATTCTTCATAACCACTCAGTTATTAAGTTGTTTGTTGCAAGCTGAGCTACTTGATTTCTTTTCCGTTTCAAAACTAATATGGAGAAGCCAGCTCACTACAGAATGTCACCATTTCTCTCAGGAATTCATACCCTATTGAGATCCCCAGGGAGAAAGTCAGTGAACAACCTTGGATAAAGAACGTCACTCTAATACAAGTCAAACGCAGGGTTATATAACGAACAGTTGTCCTTTCACTAAAGATAGAGGAAAATAAATAGTTCAGGCTGGCTGGAAGTAAGTTAAAATCTGAGCTGCTTTCCAGGTTATGTAAACTTTTGACATAGCTTCAGAAAACCCTAGTAGGATTACTCTAAAGTTTTGATCTCAGTGACTTGGCTCGACATCTTCATTCCCACAACTTTGGCATCTCCTTTTCATGCCCCATCCTCATTTAAATCTCATACTAACAATAATCAATCTTACATGGTGGCAATAGCCATAGGGGTAGGAGTACCAGATAATAAAAGTTCTTTTTTAACTTGTCCACAAATAACCTGAGGCCTCCAAGGAGCACCAGTGTGTTCCCTATCAATTTGTTACTGAGGGGGATTATTCATTCCCTCATTTGGTACTCTGATATCATTATTTTAAAATAAACGATAATGAGAATGTAGGAGAATTTAAGGATATACTTCATTATTGAACATTTTTAAATCTGTGTGGATTTAAGTGTCAAGATTTCCACTGTAGCAAAGCAATCCATATAAAAGTCTGAGATTGATCGGTGGAAAGTTGCTGTTCATTTAATCATCAGGAAGGCTGGGATCTGACTCAACCTTAGCTATTCCTTATACCCACCCAGTCAGGCATAACCAACATAACCTCTGCAGTGCTGCACAAACATGTAGCAATGTCTTCACTAAACCAGAGGAAAGCGTACGGTTTAACTAAAAAGATTCATAGCTCCCTAGAAAATATCTTTAAACAATTCAGAAATCTGAGAAGAAAACCAAATGATGTTAATGAACACTCCAGATCTTTGTGTCATACTATTCAGCATCAGACATGCGAAAGCCTTGGTTTAGGCCCCCTTCAGCCTGTGAAGTCGAGGCAGTTATCTAGCGTACCCATTTGTTTGTCTATGATCTTGCATCAAACCACTCTACTTCTCCACTAATATGTAACGGAAGCCTACTGTTTCTTAAATACTATTTTTTTGTTTTTTGAGACAGAGTCTCACTATGTCGCCCTCAGTAGAGTGCGGTGGTGTCACTGCTCACAGCAACCTAAAACTCTTGGGCTTAAGTGATTCTCTTGCCTTAGCCTCCCAAGTAGCTGGGAGTACAGACGCCCGCCACAACGCCTGGCTATTTTTGTTATTGTTGTTGTAGTTGTCATTGTTGTTTAGCAAGCCTGGGCTGGGTTTGAACTTGCCAGCCCCAGTGTATGTGGCTGGTGCCTTAACCACTGAGCTATGGGCGCTGAGCATTTTTTTTTTTTTTGGAGACAGAGTCTCACTCTCTCGCCCTGGGTAGAGTGCCATGACATCACTGTAGCTCACAGCAACCTTAAACTCTTGGGCTCAGGTGATCCTAATGCCTCAGCTTCCTGAGTAGCTGGGACTACAGGGGCCTGTCACACACCTCGCTAATTTTTCCTTTTTTCTTTTTAAGTAGAGATAGGGTCTCGCTCTTGCTCAGGCTGGTCTTGAACTCACGAGCTCAAGCAATGTGCCTATCTCGGCCTCCCAAAGTGCTAGGATTACAGGCATGAGCCATCGTGCCCAGCCAAATACTATTAAAAACATCATTAATATGCTGTCTTTTATAAGGATCCAAAACGGCATATGGCTATTTATTTTAATTATCACATCTGGTGATGTTCCCAAAGAAAAACAAGATTAGAATATTTGCATTGATTAGCATAAATCTGGCACCTACACTAGAATATGAAGAGAACGCTCATGCACTGTTGGTGGGACTCCAAACTCATAAAACCTTTATGGAAAGAAATATGGAGAGTCAGCTTGGTGCCCATAGCACAGTGGTTATGGTGCCAATCACATACCACTGAGGGTGGCGAGTTCAAACCCGACCCAGGCCAACTAAACAACTGCAACAAAAAAATAGCCAGGCGTTGTGGCAGGCACCCGTAGTCCCAGCTACTTGGGAGACTGAGGCAAGAGAATCCCTTGAGCCCAAGAGTTTGAGGTTGCTGTGAGCTGTGACACCACAGCACTCTACTGAGGGCAACATAGTGAGACTCTCTCTCCAAAAAGAAAAAAAAAATATGGAGGGTCTTCAAAGAAATAAAAGTAGATTCCATTCCATTTGATACTATATTCTCACTACTAGATACCTACTTAAAAGAAAAAAATTATTTTGCCATAAGGACATTTGCCCTGAAATGCTAGTAGCAGCCCAATTCACAATCACAGAGATATGGAAACAACCCCAAGTGGCCTTCAACACATGAATGGGTAAACTAACTCTGGTATGTGTACACTATGGAATACTATACAGCCATAAAAAAGTTGGAATGTTTTTCTTTTTTTTTTTTTATTATTTGAGATTCATTGAGGGTACAAAGAATTAGGTTACATTGACTGCATTTGTAAAAGATGGAAATTTTTTAACAACCTGGATGGTTTGAGAAAATACTCTCCTAAGTAAAGTACGGAGAAAAAGAATGGAGAAAAAAGCATCACATATACTCAATACTAAGTTGAAACTAGTAGATTAACAACTACCTGCTCACACGAGGGAAAAACTCAATTAAATTCAAGAAGAGTAAGAATCGGCAAATCCTCACCCAATGGAAACAATGTACAGTCTGAAGATGATAGACAAAAGGCCAACAAACACATGAAATAATGCTCGTTGTCTTTAATCATCAGAGAAATGCAAATCAAAAAACTACTCTGAGATATCACCTATCTCTAGTGAGATTAGCCCACATCACAAAGTCCCAAATCTGCAGATGCTGGTGTGGAAGTGGAGAGAAGGAAACACTTCTACACTGCTGGTGGGACTGCAAACTAATACAACCTTTATGGAAAGAAGTATGGAGAATTCTTAAAGAACTAAAAGTTGACCTTCTATTTGGTCCCTCAATTCTATCACTAGGTATCTACCCAGAAGAACAAAAATAATTTTACACAAAGACCTTTGAACCAGAATGTTTATTGCAGCTCAATTTATAATCGCCAAGTTGTAGAAGCAACCAAATGCCCATCAACCCATAAATGGATTAATAAACTGTGACATATGTGTACCATGGAGTACTATTCAGCCACAAGAAGAGATGGAGACTATATCTTTTATGTTTACTGGGATGGAGTTGAAACACATTCTTCTTAATAAAGTATCCTAAGAATGGGGGAAAAAATCCAATGTACTCAATATTAATATTACCAATATATAAACAATTACACAGCCACACAAATGATAAAACACGAAGACAGTCTAGAGGGGGAAGGGGAAGGGGAAAGAGGGAGAGGGGAAGAAGATTGGTGGGAGGTGTGGGAGGGCAATTGGTGGGATATCACCTAATGTGCACAATGTGAGGTGTTCAGCACACTCCTTGGGCGAAGTGCTCAACTACAACTTGAACTTTACCTTATCAGTGAGAGCAATGTAAACTAAAAATTTATACCCTCATATGAATTTGAAATTAAAAAAAAAAAAACAAACAACGTATGAGTGGATGGCACACTTCTGGTGAAGGACACAACTTCAACTTGGACTTTATCTTACAAATAAGCAACACAACCCAGTCATATGTACCCTCATATTAATCTGAATTTTTAACAAAGGGCATGCATTTTATATTTTATTTCTAGTATAGGTGCCAGATTTATGCTAATCAGTGCAAATATTCTAATCTTATTTTTCTTTGGGAACATCACCAGATGTGATTATTAAAACAATAGTTACTATATGCCCAGTACTTATCTATGTCAAGCACTTCACTGGGCATTTTTGCATACATGTATGACCTTATTTAATCTTCTTGTTAATTCCAAGAGAGATATTACTTCCATTTTACCTGTAAGAGCTAAAATTTAGGAGAGGTAAAGTTATATGCCAAAGGTCCCACAGCTATTAAGAAGCCTGTTTAGTATCCACGTCTGACTCTAAAGATTCTATTTTTATAATAAGAACTATACTGACATTTCTCTACTGTACCTCAGTAGTAACATTCGGGATTTATGATAGTGAAAAAGAAACAAGGTCAGATTCTAAACCTCAAAAAGGGCTCGGCGCCTGTACCTCAGTGGTAAGGGTGCTGGCCACATGCACAGAGGCTGGCGGGTTCAAACCCAGCCTGGGCCTGCTAAACTACAAGGATAACTGCAACAACAATAACAACAACAACAAATAGCAGGCCTTGTGGTGGATGCCTGTAGTCCCAGCTACTTGGGAGGCTGAGGGAAGAGAATCACTTAAGCCCAAGAGTTTGAGGTTGCAGTAAACTGTGATGCCACAGCACTCTACCAACAGCAATATAGTGAAATTCTGTCTCAAAAAAAAAAAAGAATAAAATAAACCTCAAAAAGCCTGCAAACCAAAACACAGTTTCCTTGAAGGAGTGACATGCTCCCCTACCGAAAGGCCTTTAGCAAAAAGAATATAGGATAGCCTATCTTACTTGAGAGAAACCTCCCGCATTTGCTCCAATTATTTCCTACAGTTTCCAAAGGCAAATCAATGCACTTCCTTAAACATGATCACCACCAAATTAAACCTCAACACCACATGCCTGCGTTAGAATGAGTAGAAAAACCAATTTGTGCTGAGGTGTCAGCTAAAGAGCAGCTACTGACTTAGCATTTGATGGGAAGCTCACTCTTTTGTTCTGCCCTTGCCAGCATCTTTTCCGGCTAGGAAAATTTATCCAGGACCCTACCTGGCTCTTAAGTCCAACCTTCTGAACTTTACTTAACAGAGAATGTCTTTGCAGCTTATGGGCAAGAATTCAAACAGCACTACCTCATGGTGAGGAGAGGAGGAAAGGCTGGGTGAGTTTCCACAAGTGGGGCCACTATACTGAGACATCTAGCTCAAGGCAGGGTACCATGTGGCCCTAGCAGGTATGGGGCAGCCCTATAGGAGTTGTCCTATGCATGGGTGTAGCCAATGCCTTCCACCACCTTAGAACCAGCTGCATCATCTGCACATGTCTCGTTCCGTCACAACTGTGCCTGCTAAGTAGCACCAGTCGTGCTTCTGCTTTGCACCTTCTTGTCTTTCTCTTCAGGATCGAGCTAGTCTTCAGAATCAAAGTCATTAATGCTCTGGCTCCCCACAGGTTAGGCTTTGGGGTTAACAGTTTAAATTTGGTGGCCATTGCTTCTCTGGTTTTACCAGAGGAAGTCCCGCCCACTGACTTCCTCTCTTTGCATCTATCAACACCTGTACAACTGCTGATTGGTCTTTTTGGTGCCCAGGTCAGGGCCCAGACTTTCCAGCTGTTTACCTTCCTTCTCTCCAGTGCTCACCTTTGATGGTAGCAGAAATCCAAGGCTTACTTAGATAGTGACCAGATTTGGACACTTGAGTCTATGGTAAAAAGTAGATAGCGATAGAATCGGGCTGTGGGCTAAACATGGGTATGAGAGAGCTCTAGAGACCCTTTGCCCATGCAGAAGAGGTTGTTCATCCAATTCTGCCAAGAACTACAGGCTTACCTAGAAGCATGGGTCATCTACAAGATCAAGAGGAAATGCATCCTTTTCTGCCTCACTGGATGAAAATGAACTCAGAATAGTTTCCCAGGTTAATGGCAGATGATTTGGGGGAATGTCATTTGATGGCAGCACTGCAGATGCAGTTTATGGTATGAATTACAATACCATGCAGTCTAGATCAAGACTGACTTTCAAATATAGAAACTGAAAGAAGCTTCTAAAAGATCCTTTCCTTCAGAGATCTTTAGGAAAGCCTGCTCTCTCAAACATTCAATGGCATGTAAGGTTTGACTTTTTTTTTTTAAAGCTGTGTTTTTATATGTCTTGCCTGCAGGGAGGGAGCTGCAGCTTTTTTTTTTTTTTTTTGTAGAGACAGAGTCTCACTTTATCGCCCTCAGTAGAGTGCTATGGCATCACACAGCTCACAGCAACCTCCAACTCCTAGGCTTAGGTGATTCTCTTGCCTCAGCCTCCCAAGTAGCTGGGACTACAGGCGCCCGCCATTCAATAACTGGGTATTTTTTTGTTGCAGTTAGACTGGGGGCCAGGTTTGAACCTGTCACCTTTGGTATATGGGGCTGGCGCCCTACTCAATGAGCCACAGGCGCCGCCCCAAGGTTTGACTTTTTGACACAAAAGTCAATCTCAGGGACAGGTTGTAGGTTATTGGACAGAAAGGTAATAGGGAATGCTTCTTTGTCAGAGCAGTATGACACTGTGAAATGATAAGAACCAGAAGTGTTCAAGGATGACACTAGTGCTTTTGTGGAGAGCCCGTTTTAATCCAATCCAATTTTTCTGCCACCTGCATACTCCCCAGCTCTTAATTTACTTGGGGTAGGGAAGAGGTTGGTGGCTTACTTGTAATTATCTTATAGTTTTATAAGAGAAAAGCATAGGGCGGGCACCTGTGGCTCAGTGGTAGGGTGCTGGCCCCATATACCGAGGGTGGCTGGTTCAAACCCAGCCCTGGCCAAAGTGCAACAACAACAACAAAATAGCTGGGCATTGTGGCGGGCGCCTGTAGTCCCAGCAACTCAGGAGGCTGAGGCAAGAGAATCGCCTAAGCCCAGGAGTGAGAGGTTGCTGTGAGCTGTGTGACACCACGGCACTCTACTGAGGGCGATAAAGTGAGACTCTGTCTCTACCAAAAATAAAAAAAAAGAGAAAAGCATAAATGTGAACTCACTTGATGATTTTATTATTTATTTTAGGTTACATAAAATAAAGCGCTTTTGTTTATTTTTGTTCATAATTTTTTTGAGTGTGACACTTCTTGAAGCGGTCTCCGAGAGGATGAAGCCCAGGCTTCCTCTTGTATGTCTCACAGTAGAAAATGGTTTCCCTTCTTCAGTCTTTCTCATTTCTTCTGTTGCAAACCATGGAATCCTTTGTTGATTTTTTTTCATTTTTCATTATAAAATGCGTCTTCCTATTTAGCCTTTCTTCAGTGTTGGAGGATGATGGTCTTCCCCTTTTTTTTTGAGACATAGTCTCACTCTGTCACCCACTGTAGAGTGTCATGGCATCATAGTTTATAGCAACCTCAAACTCCTGGGTTTGAGTGATCGTCTTGCCTCAGCCTCCCAAGTAGTTCTCCTCTTTCTTGAATTTCTGTTCCTCACATTGCTCACAAGCTGAGTGATGAGAATTCTCCTGTAAGAAAGGTGTGTCTGCACTTTTCCTCCTCTCTCCTTCATATCTAAAGAGTAAAGGAGGTAGCTGTTCCCAACCACAACTTCCATCAGCCGGAAGAATAATTTTTTCCACCATTTGTAGGACCTCCTTGTAAATCCGTAACATCCACAGTACTGACAGCTCTGTCCACTCTTCCCATAAACTTTGTGTATCCTAAAATAACTGTCAGCTTTGCAAATTGAACAGGCTGTTTCTTCCTATAACCAGTGATCAACGGCTCTTTGACGGCCAAAGAACGTACTCAGCATTGTCACTAACCTCTTGTCATGGAATAAGAGGTACAAAAAAAACCATGTCAGACATCTTCCAACATCGGAGCGGGACAGGACAATCATTATGTCAGGGACCTGAAAAGGTTATTAACATACTCTTATGCCAGACCTGCTACTATTACTGCGACCACAGAAGGAAACCTTTGGGACCATAACAGGATCATTTTCTGGCCAATCACAAAGCTATTTAAGGTTGGGGGGTGGTGGAGAAAGAAAAGCATTGCTGGTTAGTTCTGTGTCTTTTTCCGAATCCCTGGAGGTGGAAGGAGTATAAAAAGTGTTGGATGTGTTGAAGGAGAAAACATATTGGTCTGGAGAAGGAATTTTTCTTCAGGGTGAAAATGCAAAGAATTTCTATATACTGAGTCAGGCGAAGGTACAATACTAACTAAAAACCAAAGCAGTGAGGAAGGGGGGATTTTGAAGCATTATAAAGAAAACTGTTTTGGAGTCTTCCCTGCCTGGTAGCAACCTAGGACATCATCACATTGGTCTGTCTGGCCAGAGGAGTCAAATGTTTAGTTATCAAATGCAGAGGAGCCTGAGATGCTTCTTGGGCCCCGTGTGAACGTTTTGTAGAGAGATATCAAAAGTTGGCAAAATGATTTTGTTCCAGAATTAATGAGGAAGTATGATATATTCAGGGAACTAAGCTTTTTAAATGTCTGAAAATATGATTATAATGCTATAGATGAGGTAAACTCTAGAAAAACACATGAGAACTAAAAACTTAGGTATTTTTACATAAGCTCTGCATTGTGCCTGTAATTGCTTATTTTCTCTTTAATTTTCAACCTGTTTCTTGGAATATTGCTCCTTAGCAGTATTTAAACTAACAAGGGATAACTTTTTTCATGGGGGAGCTATTCTGCCCACCCAGTACAATTTAGAAAATTTATTTTTCCTTTTAAAAGCCTCTTCCACATTTTGGGCATAAGGAGTGAGTTCCTTTTAATCATTTCCACTTTCTAGGTCCCTCCCCCCGTAAAAGAACTAATGTATCTGGTATGTTACTTGGCAAATCTCATAAGTCACACAGATATTATTCTTGTGTTACATCCTCGAAATAAAATCAAACTAAGAATATAAGTTTTCTTCATCCTGAATCTGGCAATGGGAACCAGTCTAGTTCCTAACTTGTACCAATGTTGACAATCATTACTGCCCCCTTCAAATAACAGTAAAAACTGGGGGCGGCACCTGTGGCTCAGTGAGTAGGCAGCCAGCCCCATATACCTAGGGTGGCGGGTTTGAGCCCCGCCCCACCCCAACTGCAGCAAAATAATAGCCAGGCATTGTGGCGGGCACCTGTGGTCCCAGCTACTCGGGAGGCTGAGGCAAGAGAATTGCCTAAGCCCAGGAGCTGGAGGTTGCTGTGAGCTATGACATCATGGCACTCTACCGAGGGCGATAAAGCAAAACTATCTCTAAAAAAAAAAAAAAAAACCAGTAAAAACTAAGTTAAGCTAACACAATGTATATTTGTCTTCATCTTCTATCTTAAGTTTTTTCTATGCTCTTATGCAAAAGATTTTTTTGTTTTTTTTGAGACGGAGTCTCACTTTGTCACCCTTGGCAGAGTGCCAAGGCATCATAGCTCACAGCAACTTCAAACTCTTGGGCTCAACCGATCCTCTTGCCTCAGTTTTTCATTTTTAGTAGAGATGGAATCTCAGTCTTGCTCAGGCTGGTCTCCTAAGCTCATGGGATTCACCTGCATCAGCTTCCCAGCGTGCTAGGATTACAGGTGTGAGCCCCCACGCCCAGCCTTATGCAAAAGATTTAATTTTTATTTTATTGTGATGAGAGGTTTTTGTTGATTGTTTCAAGTGTTGCCGCAAAGAGTTGAAGTGTCAACGAGGCAAAATTCAAGCAAGGTATTAAGTAACATATTGTCTTTACCCTGAATTCTTTTTTTTTGAGACAAAGTCTCACTCTGTCACCATTGATAGAGTGCCGTGGCATCACAGCTCACAGCAACCTCGAACTCCTGGGCTCAAGTGATTCTCTTGCCTCAGTCTCCCAAGTAGCTGGGGCTACAGGCGCCCACCACAACACCCGGCTATTTTTTGTTGCAGTTGTCGTTGTTGTTTTAGTTGGCCCAGGCTGGGTTTGAACCTACCAACTTCGGTGTATGTGGCTGGCGCTGTAACCACTGTGCTGCAGGCGCTGAGCCTTTACTCTGAATTCTTATTACTGATATCTAAAAGCACTGTTTCTCTAAAGTTGTATCTCAAAGAATCTAAAGTCATTTTTCTATTCCTGACTGGCATTTTTAATTTATTTGTGGGGGGGGAGATAAAACATTTTATTTGACACTTTGTCAGTTGTGACTGGCATTTTTTAAACATTATATCTGATATTACACTTGCTTTTAACATTTTGGTATAATTCCACTGTATGAAACAAAGTATAGTTTATTGCTAACTTAATTTGGAGAGTCCATTGTACATGTTGCATGAAATAGATTATTTCCCTATTTTAAAAAACCATCCAACATGACAGGACAAAATAAAATTGTATCCTGTGGTACAAGCAACACAAAGCACAACCTTCTAGCACACACCCCAGGATTTAAAAGGTAAAAGCAGATGGAGCAGGTGATGGTTATGTCTACTTTGCTCCTGCAGCTTCATTTCCAAGCTGCACGGAGAGAACTTTCTGTATTTGTAGGCTCTCACCTGTCCTTTCAACTCCCTACACTCATTGTCTTCACTTTATCACATTTACCCTTCCACACTCATTAGAACTTGGCTTTCATTCCTACTATTCACTGAACTCTCTCTGGCAAGTATTACCCAAGATCTGTACGCCGCTAAGCCAACTAGGATGTTTTAGTACCATCTTTCTGACTTCTCTGAGTTAACAAAAGTCAGAGTATCAGTCACTCCTTGAAATTCGTCTCTCCGTTAGCCTCAATGACAATATTCTCTTCCTGATCTTCCTTATCCAGATGCCCTTTTCTTCCTGTGCCCAACCCTTAAACTTTGACCCATTGTTATATGTGGCTTTTGACTTGTGTTCTTCTCCTATTCCCCTGAGAGTCCTGAGCTGTTGGCGCATATGATGGCAGAATAGCTTCCTGGACAAGGTAAGAAAGGTTTAGTAGAAGAGTGCCACAGAGTGGATTCTCAACAAGTATTAATACCTGTTGAATGAACAAATCAAGGGCTCATATTAAAATATTTTGCCTAGTCTGGGTGCAGTGGCTCATGATGGTAATCCCAGCACTTTGGCAGTCCAAGGCAGGAGGATTGCCTAAGGCCAGGAGTTTGACACCAGCCTGGGTAAAACCCTCTTTTTATAGAAAAATAGAAAAATTAGCTGGGTGTGATGGCATGAGCCTGTAGTCCCAGATATTTGGATAAGACAAGAGGATTGTTTGAGCATAGGACTTTGAGGTTGCAGTGAGCTATGATGATACCAAGGCACTCTAGCTGGGATGACAGTGTCCAAAAAAAAAAAAAGAAGAAGAGAAATTTCTCCAGATTAGACATGGTTAGAGAATTCTAGCGGGTCTGTAGCAGGAGACAACATCTGCCAAGAGTTTTCTTCAAAACAATTTTATGCCATTGGAAGTTCCCAGGTTCCAGCTTTCCTTCACTTTCCCCTTCCCTGGGCATTCATACGCCACCAAACTGACAATATACCCACTTCTGGCAAAGAGTTTTCTTCACCACGAATTCCTGTGGTCAGGAAAGTCACTCTAAAACTTCATTACTCCTTCTTTTGTATAACAACAATAATCTATACTTTTATCCACCAAACGGAAGCCATGCCTTGTTGTAGACCCAGTGCGTTTCTGGAAAGTCCTTCTATGTGGAATTTTCCCAGAACAGCTTTAAAATGGCATACGATTTGCTGTGAAACTATGTGTGTAAAATTGTTTGATCTCTGAGGATGGGAGGTCCTTGAGAGCCTAAAGCCTTGTCACTTCTGGAGAAAACATGTATCTTGGCCATTGAAAATACAAGTGTTTGAGTTAAGCACTGTCATTTTGAAGGAATCATTAGAAAAGCATTATTGAGGTAAAACATTAACCCCAATCCCTTTCTCTAATAAGACATGTGAAAGACGCATTCTTACACCAACTTCAACCACTCTTCAATCCCAGATGGTAGTCAAACATAAGGTCACCACATTTTCCAGTCATACACTGGATAGTGGAATTTAATTAAATAGGGGGCTTCTCTAGTTACCCGATATGGGCTAAAATGCAATATAGCACAACTGCTTCTGCTTTTTACATTTATGAAATATGCAATGTAGTTCTAACAAGGGCTCATCAATTCAGTCTCCCAGGATGAACTACAGTACTTACGCCATTTAAAAAGTATTCACGTGGTCATCTTTTCCCCCCAAATAGCCACTTCTCCTTAGATACATGAATATCTTCATTTGCAAAGACAATCATGAGCAACCAAGAGAACTTTCTTTGCTTGGGGGATGTGAGTTTCTAATTCATTCTCACATCCCAGATAGCTCTGAAATACTATACAAAGTAAGCTTTAATTTCAGCTTCCTCCCCCCCACCCCAAATAACCCATACATTTTTTCCTAATGTAAAGATTTCCAATAACAGCATGAAACTAGCAGTTAATAATAGGTCCCAACATGTAAATTACAGTGGTCTCCAAAAATAAAGCTTCATAGGGGAAAAATTTGCAAGTTACCACTGTGAGGTAAATTCAGTAAAGAACAGTTACCTCACACCACGGAAATCTGGATGTCTGTTCATAACTGGCAGACAAATATTCTGAACACAGTCCTTAGATTTTTTGGTGTAAACCAAACTATGACTTTTCCCTACCTCCCCTCTCTGTCTCCTTCTCCTCAACCAACCTTACAATTAAGCACCCAAAACTTGTTCCTAAGTCTGAGTCTTCTCTTACTTTTCTAGAGAGCAACATGTACCCACAAAAGGCAAAGCTGTAATCCATTACCTTCTTAGCACTTTGACTAAGGTGATGACTGGGGCCATCTGTTATTTGTGAAGTTTTTTTCTTGCCAACTAGCCCATAAATGCTTACATCCTTGAGACCCTTAGAATAAGGCTTGTTAAGGATTTCAAACGAAGTACTCGCAGGAGACCCTCTAAATTTATATATTCTGAATAGCTTCCTTTCCCACTGAGATTCTCTACTCTTTATTAATACTAGGGGAGATCTGTCCAAAGAAATTCATTTAGAAATTCCTTGGAATAGAAAGTTCATTTGTCTCTTTAATCCGGGTTTTAAGGAAGTTTGAGTTGTCACTCCCACTGTGGGGGGATCAATGATCTGGCCTTGGAGAGCATTGTAATTTTTATAGACCTCTTGCCTTCATCTTTATTTCAAAATTAACCGCCTTCTTATCTCAAGTTATTTAGTTCATGGACTGGTTACTCTTGGTGAAATATCTTTGTTGAGGGCTCTGAAGGTTTTCACTTCAGAGAACAGGACAGCTGAATACCACATTGTGCATGGGGGTCAAAGGTCAGCATTGGAGAGAAAACCCAGCTAATGCATTGTGAAAGACCTTCATTTTTATGGGTGAGTTTTCCATGCATGTGAAAGTAAGCACATGTCTCACCTATTACAAAGCTTTGAACAAAAAGAATGAAAAGAAGGAATCTTAACGCTTAACTAGTAAGTGGATGAAGTAAAGATCTTATTCTAGAGAAACAAGCCATGCACAGGTGTTCAGGCAAGGTAAAAAGCCATTCATTATGTGCCCCAGGCATGACATTCTGCCCACAGATGAAGAATGAATAGAGGAAAGAATAACAGGGAACTGAAAAGATTTAAACTTCTCAAACCCCCACCTGCGAATGCCAGATTCACCAAACATTTCCAAAAGACAGATGTCCTGCTCATTTTTACAGAATCAGGTATTGAAGTATCTGTAGCACTCTGCAAACATAAACATGTGATTACTTTTGTAACCGGTTATTGCTTTCAACACCCCATGAGATTGGACTGCCACATTTCTGTAGAAAATCCTCCTGATGCACTTTCCATTCACACAAAATTCCCTTCTCTCCAAAGCATCTCCACCCTTTATGTGCCTTTCAGCTGCCTGTGTGCTTCACACTCCTTCAGAGGCGGAAGCTAAGGCTGGGAGCTTTGTCCTAGGTTATGGAACAAGTCAGTAGCAAAGTCAATATTAGATTTGTGGGTGCTTCGTCTCTTCCCTTTAGCACCAAAAATGTGCTCTAACCCTGGCTGGATATAAAACCAGGTATACTTAGCAGGATGTCAACCCCTTCCCTGGTTTCTCTAGCATGCTCTTTTACTTAACGCTTTCCTCAAAATGCATCCTGCCACCTCACCTCCCCCAGGTTGGGAGGCAGAACAACTTTTGTTATCTAAAGATACATATCTTAGGAAAAAATAACAATTTTGAAAACACAGGAAATGGCTGTCTAGGAAATCACTTTTGGTATTAACATGCTTTTCTGGGGCAACTATGAGCGAAATCTCTGTTCTGAGGCTTTATGATCAGTCTGGGGCTTTTGGCATAATCTGTAAAGAAGCCAAAAGAAGGAAGACTGAAATTAAAAGAAGAGTTAAGTTAATCAAAACCAAGTTGGTTTTGTTTCTGGAGAAGACACCTTCGGGCAATAGACAGGAACAAAAACATCCTGCTGTTTCTGCTATTCTGTTTTGAGCCAGAGCACTTCTTAGTTTAGAAAAGGGGTCCTCACGACTCTGTCCCACCCTCTAGCTCCCCTCCAAAAGGGGTCTGTGCCAAAAATTCCTGCCTACGTTTCTGAGATTTGCAAGAATAAATCCCTAATTGAGTACCCCTTGGAGGTGACAGCGCTGATCAAGCGTTAGGTGTGAGTAAATATAAATGTCTTCAATTGTCACTCCAAAGGAGGCAAAAATGTATGAATAGATGTAAGCTATGACTTGGACATTAAAAATATAGTCTCTGATCTTACTACGGGAGAACTTAGTTTAGTCTCACATAGATGTACAAAGAGATACAGAAAAAACCTCATCAGATAGTTTGTAAGCTCTTTTTAAAGAAGAGTAACCCTTTTTACTAACGTTTTTACCAGAAATCCTCAAGGTATGAAACAGGTAAAAACAGAGCTGCCCTGGTTGAAAGGGATGCAGGGACTTGAAGTCCGCCTGTCTGTTCCTTCCTCCTTGTTAAAGTGGTCACCAATTGCTCCATGAACAGTTCTATCTCAGCCATTCCTCCCCATCACCAAAACACACATAATCCAGGCAGATGGGTGTTTTTTCTACTTTGAAGGACTTCCAGAAAGGGACCATCTATGCCTTTCTTACGGTTTCATTATATGTAAAAATCCTTGCAGCAGTAAGTCCTTGTTACAGAAAATCACACAGAAAGGTGCCTGTGACCCTCCGTACCATTTGAAGTACTAGAACCAACAGAGATTTCCTGACCCACTTCTGCTTCACTCCCATATGCTTAGTGCATTATCATACCCAGCGTCAGTTTCAAACAAGAGTGTAATGATTATGTCAATCTAAAGCGAATCCGTCTAGACTTTCATAATCTCCTCTAACCTTTTAAGTCCTACACCTAGAGCAGCAGTTGTCTTAGCAATTTGCTTTCTCAAGCTTTATAAAGCCTTCAATATAGTTTTTATAGAAACAACTTTCTTTTTATGCTCACATTTCGCCGATTTACGTGATAATGAAATTATCCAAGTTCAACTGGCATAAACAGGTTTGGGAGAAAACATAACTCTTGGAAAGTAATAAACAGGTTTGAGAGAAAACATAACTCTTGGAAAGTATTCGACTTGAGTGGTGGGAGCAGAAGGGTGCAGGCACAGCTCAGGCAGCCTGTTGGCAACTCACGTTCTGTGTGTTCTGGGCACACAGAGGGAGCAGACAGCAAGCTGGTGCAGAAGCTCTGCTCTATCTGATGCCTGGAACCATTTTAGGAAGACAAGAGTGCGATTCACAAGGCTGAAGACATTATCATAGCTCCATTCTGACCTTTTGCTGTTTTCCAATATATTCCTTTCTTTGCTTCACCTCTGAATTTCTTTACTCAATGTAAAGACCAGAGGTGGGGATGAGGAAGTGAAGGCGATTAAAATAAAAAATTCTGATTATTTCTGAACCAAGGTTCAAATCACATGACCAGCATTATTTACTTGGACGGTGTTATTTTACTGGTAGAATTGTTCTGGGTTTGAGAGTCTTAGTTCAACATCATGAAAATAGAGACTTGCTAAGAGGCTTGCCCAAGAAGACTGCTATGTGAAAAACAGACAGCAAACCCAGGAGTCCCAACTTCTTTAGGGGATCCTACAGGCTCTCTGGCCTCTCTGGCACAGCAACTTTTTTCCAAGGGGTTTGGACTCTCTGAAGATCAAAGCTGCTTTTACAATGAACAGCTCTGTGCAAATTCCCAGAATTAGTTTCTCAGATAGCAGGAAAGCTCCTAAACCAGGTTGCGCATGAGTAAGCAATGATTTCCTCCCTCCTGCAAGAGGCTCAGGGTTAGTCTCTCAGACAGAAGATGTGACTGGCCTCTTTTGACCCCTGGGGCTCTGAGGCCAGGGGTGGGGCTTGGTGGAGGTTCTTAGGTGCCCTGCTGAGGCAAGTGAAGTGCAGCAGCTCAGACTCCACCTCCCTTTCTAAAAACCACACACACACACACACACACACACACACACACACACACACACGCTACGGTTCTGGGAGACTGCCTCACAAATTCTCTAGAAAATCACATCAAAAAACTGGTGTTATTACACATGCCTCCTCCTTCTCTGTTAATAAGGGGTAGGGGAAATTAATAAATTAACATACTACTCATTATACTTCAGAAGTAACAATTCTAAGACACGTTACGGGCATTGAGAAGAGGGGCCTTTACAGACTTTCCTCGTTCAGAGAGCAAACTTTCCAGGAAAAGGTAATTCACAGTCTTCCCCAAGATCAGCTCAACACTAGCCTAGAAGGCCATCTGCACACTTGTTAAGCATGAAGCCCATGTGCTGGGGGATCCACTCCTGTCGGGTAATTATAGGGAACTCTGGATCCAGGAAGAAGGATCCAAGAATAAGCACTCAGTAGGAGTTGGCAACCCAGGGTCTGAAAATTACAAGAATTCATGAGAGAGAAGCTTAAATGGGAGAGGGGAGAAGAGTACAAATTATGGGAACCAAATACATATATAATATAAAAATAAGAAGAAATGGCACAATCTTGTAGAAGGTGGAAATATACCATGATGTACACAAGGGATTTCCATTAGGGAACTTTTTCTAGACTAGAGTAAGGCATCCATTTCTGGGGATTTGACTATGGACTCAAGCACAACAGAGTGAATAAGTTAAGACACTGTGGCTGTCTTAACCACTGTGTCTGGGGGTAAAATTCCAAAAACCCATGACACCCAGGAATACATCCCAAGTGTATGTTCTCCTTGAGGGACATAATTCCACCTATTGGCAGAAATACTGCTTCTGTCTTAAAGCTGTTAACAACCTATGTTTAAAATCACACAGCTGGGGTGCTGCCTGTGGCTCAGTGGTTAGGGCGCCGGCCCCATATACCGAGGGTGGCAGGTTCAAACCCAGCCCCAGCCAAACTGCAACAACAAAAAAAATAGCTGGACGGGTGGCAGGTGCCTTTAGTCCCAGCTACTTGGGAGGCTGAGGCAAGAGAATAGCCTAAGCCTAAGAGCTGGAGGTTGCTGTGAGCTGTGACACCACAGCACTCTACCTAGGGTGACAAAGTGAGACTCTGTTTCTTAAAAAATAAATAAATAAATAAAATCACACAGCTGGCAGATCACCAGAATCAAAACCTGATAGTCTAGTATAATCGTATAGAAGAATTTAAAATAATCCATGGGAAAATGTCCCAAGCCTAAAAACAGTACTTTCACACATGCACAGACGCACATTACAGGATCATGTGTGTGCGTGCCCTGGGACAACTGCCTGCACAGCCTCAAGAATGGGAGCCTGGAAGGACAGGAAGATGAGAGTGGGATGGAGTTTATATTCTCTTCTCTTTACACATTGCCTGTTTATCCCACTGCCTCACAAATTCTCTTCAAGATGCATCTTGAGCCAGGGCTCTTTTCCTCTTCCTTCATACTTGAAAGCTTTTCTCTTTCCTGAATACTCTCTCCAAGTTTCTATGCAGTCTGTATTTGAATTTCCATGACTCTGCCACACTCAGTGCCCTCCTAATGTGTTGCTCCTGGGCCTGGGCATAAATCTTCCATTATATTTCTGACTTGCTTGCTTCCTATTTCCAGTTACTGTTATTCCTAGTGTCAGAAGTCAGTGCCCAATTCCAATACAAATTAATCATGTATAGTGTGGTTTGGAATAGGTTGTCTTTTGTTACCTTTGTAGTGATTAACACAATTTCTTTGCACATAGTAGGCAATTAATAAATACTAATCTTGCTGGTAGATTTCTTTCTATTTTATGTGTATATTATATTTCAGGAGATATGATATGACCCAATCTTCATATCACATGACACAGGATAAGTATGGTATGTCCAAAGCTATACTGTTATATAACCTCGTATAATTTTATTCCATCTGCTCTTTTTGGTCATCATCAAAAGACTGTTATTAAATTCTGCATATGTGTCGCTTGAATAAAGTCCCTGGCCCTTACAAACTTATGATTGGGCAAAACTACTACCATATGACAAGTGAAAATGGGAGAAAAACATACATATAAAAATAGAGATGTTGGAAAGCAATTTCCCAGAAGGTTGAGGAACCTGATTAGCAGCTCTCTTTCATAGGAAATAACCATCTCAAAAAAAGAGCTTTCCAAGCTTGTAGAAAGTGCCAAGCTCCTTAGATTCACATTAGGTCTAGAGAGAAGTAGCTGTGGAGCCAACCAGAGCTGGGTTTGAATTTCTGCTCTACTACATACTGGCTGCAACTTGGAGAAGGTTCTTCCCTCCATGAACACAGGCTCGCAAAAACAGTCATGTCACCATCAGCTTTTCAGGGCAATTGGGAGGAATAAATAAGATAAAAAAGAAAGCACCCATAAAGCACCTAGCTCAGCACCCAAGAAATCACAGGTATATACACATATCCTTGGCAAGCATGGTCTATATCAAGCATTTCTTGGTTGTGTTCAACACTTAAGCATCAGTGACCTGACTGTTGTGTTTGTGTATACACATGTGTGTGTAAGGGGGTGAGGGCATTTTGATGTTCTTTCCTTTTCAATTATTTCTTCCTCACTGATAAGTCACAGTCTTCATGGGATTGAGGCTTCCTAAGATTGAAATGTCTAAGAATTTATAAGAATTGGTGAATTTCTAGGAAATTCCTAAAGCATCCCAAGAAAGTTAGGCTGAGAATAAATTCTCACATCCCACACATTTTCTGCATGGCTAGAATTATTTGACTTTGCTTTAATGGCAAGGGCAAAGATATCTATTATTCTATGAACTTAGCTTGAGCAACACTGATACCCAGGTCCAGAGGGGACAAACCAGTACCACTATCAAAGGCTTCCAGATGAATTCCTGGTGGTACTGGGCTGTGAAAAATGCATTCAGTTGTCTCCTCAGAGGATTCTGTCTTAGATATGCATCTGTGTGATTAATGACGCCATCATGAGTTTGGGTCTGGGCAAAGAATTTTGAAGATGATACAGACCTCTCAACTGGGAAAAACTTCCTTACTCCTTAAATGAGCTCTTGTGTGTCTGGACAGGACTTATTTCACATCCCAGTGAAAATGTCACCTCCTCTGTGAAGCCTTCCAGGACCATGAACCGTTCCTCCCATTTGCTTTTAGTTACTGCACATATGACCTGGTTTCATAGCCATCTGCTTCCTTCTCTTTCAGCAGACAGCATCCTCCAGCTCCTCCCTCTCATACTTATCATGATTTGAATAAATGTGTTTATGCATGTTACCTTTTATTTATCTGTTTCCTACATGGAGGGCAGGGACTATGTCTGTCTTGCTGCTATTATATCTCCAATCCCCAGCACTATGTTGGACACCTGGGAGGTACTCACTAGAGTTTGGTGAATGAATGGAAAAATGAATGAAAACTCCTCAGGGTTCAAATCCATTTCTCAGCCAGCTAGCATAGTGGCTGGCACAAAATTATCACATAGTAAAGCTTGAATGAATAAGGTTGTTTTACAAAAAATGATTTTTCTTAAAGTGGTCTATTTTTATATAAATTTCTATCAAAAATAAGATATATAAATATGCCATCCTAGTTACCATAGACTTTGGATTAAATAGAAATCTGAAGATGGGCAATTAAGAATTTAAGTAAAAATCAGAGATATACTCCAATGAGATATCCTCATTAGAGTCCTAATAAGATGGGAGAAAAGAAAGCTAAGGAAAAAAGCAATCTAAAGAATCCAGGAGAGACTCTTACTGCTGGGAGTGACCTCCACTAGTCATAATTTCACTTATAAAAACTCATAAGTCTAAAGCACTCTGTTCTTCCTCATTTCTCATTGCCACAGCCCAGTGAGGTGGATCAGTCAGGAGTGATGCCCATTTTAAAGAGAAAGTAACTAAGATTAGAATCCACGCAACTTCTGCAAGGTCACAAAGCTAATTAGGAATACAGCAAGTTCTAAATCAGGTCTTCTGACTCCAAGTTTATTAATCTTCCCACTACTTTCCCACCAACATCCCAAGCCAATTCTAAATCTTTGCTGAGGCCTCAAATTACCCTCAACTTCTGTATTGTCAGCCATTAGTATTCCCAGGGTCTAGATGGGTATAAGTACGAACAGTTTCCTTATTGCACAGTAGTTTAGAGTCAGACAGACCTAGACGTGATGACAAATCCCACTATTGTGGTAAGTTTACTTAATTTTCCAGTACCTCAGTTTCTTCATCTGGGAAATGGGTTGACAATAAAATACACTTCAATAAAATAAAAGGTTGTTGTAAGGATTAAATGACAGAATGTCTATAAAGCACTCAGCAGAGATAGTGTTTTAGAGCCTCATGTTACAATACTCAGATATTAGACACTGAACGCTGTCCTCCATTATTAAGATGCTTCCTACTTGGCAAGCCCCTCCCTCATGTCTCCCAAGCTGAGGGCAGGGGCTTTGCAAGAAGAGGTTAAGCCAAGCAAGTGTGGTTTCCCTGTGGTGTGCGTGCCTAGTCCCATAAAACTCTCTAACAAGAAGCAGCTCAAAGCAGCTCGTTGGCTTGGCTGTCTTTAGGCATTTTGTCCTCTCACAGAGCCTGAGTTTGTGCCAAGCCGAAGCCCTCTGCCCCAGGGAGTCTCAGTGGGTTGAGTGAGGCAACTAGAGGGAGCAGGGTTTTGTTTCCTCTAATCCTCAGGCTCTAGCTAAGGGTTCTTTCCAAGAGGGAGTGCTGAATCGGATAGATGCCTAGACTCCACACTTCCTGCTTAGAAGACACTGAAGGACAGCGTTTGCTGGACCAGGAGGAGAGAGGGGTGTCCAGGAGAGACCATTATGCTTGAGATGTGCAAAAATGGTGCTTGTGGAGACAAACTTTCATCATAGATGCAAGAATCCCAAGCATCTGGGAAGAAAAGCATTTGTTCTGAGGTGAACCGAGGACCGGGGGCTGAGGAGGGCTCACTTATCGTAAAGCTGGCCATGGAGATATCTGAGGGCTAATTAAGTCATTCACCCCATACCTTCACATTTTCCCCAAGTTGCCTCCTTAGGAGTTTAAGGGAAACCTGAGCCTGCAGGGAAAGTGTCTCTTTGATCCCTGCTGGCCTCTGCCAAACATCATCTATGGGGAAGGTTTTGAGATGTCCCCAGAGCAAAGGCTTGGGCTAAGCTCCCCCTCTGTGGATTGGAGCCAGGCTAGTTAAATTTTATATTTGAAGTGTGGCAATTTGAGGAATAACATCCACTTTACAACATCCCCTCTCTTCCTTACCTACTAACAGCAATCTGCCTGAAAGTCTTGGGGGTTAGATAGAAAGGAAACAGCAGACCCAACCTAGCTCATCCCAGGGGAGGAGGCTGGGTAGGTGTAACATGACCCACTCCTCTCCCTAGGAGACAAGTCATAGCAGATAGGTCCCCGCCCTGGCACACCTGCCCAGAAGTCTGTTTCTGGTAAGGTGCTAGGTGAGAACTCAATAGCTGTGGCCTCAGGATAGAGTGCTGCTAAACTCTCTCTGCTATAGGCCAGGTTTCCCTGGGGTGGGGTGGGGCACAGGAAGGAGGCAGGGAGAATATCAATTGAAAAGAAATGATGGCATAGCCTGGAAAAGGCTGTAGTGTGGGAAGAAAGAAGAGATGGGCTCAGAGAAAGGGCACTGGAGTCACTTAGAGGATTTTCACACTTTCCAGGGATAGAGGAGGGCAAAGAACATAAGGTAAAAGTCCAGTGCAAATCTTGGTTGAGTGATAATTATAATTATCCTTGTGGATCTTAAGGTTCTAATTGCGGTGGCAGTGGTGGAAGGAGAGGAAGTTATAAATAGCTCCTTCTCTCTACCTTTTTCTAGGGCGCAGGACTCAGCCTAGGAGCTCACCTGAAGTAAGAATCCCTAGAGGTCCCTAAATGGATCTATGCTTTGCTCAGGAACTGTTTCTTTTTATGACACCCTGTCACCGTCTGCCATCTTAGTAAAGTAGCCCCCAAGGGCCCAAGTCATATTCCTGAGGAGCTACAAGGCTGCAGTCCTTCATACTATGATGGGGACAAAAGGTTTGAGGCCAGCGAGACTCTGGCTTCCAAGGGAATCCCAGTGCCCACTGTGCTGTGGGGGAAGCACCTGAAGCATCTCTGCACCCCAGCCTTATCTGATTCCTTGCTCTTACCATAGGTTTTTGTGTGCACAGCTGCATCTGAGCCCCCGGAGAACCTGAGGCTTCCTCCAAAGAAACAAGAGGAAGCAGGAGCATATTGCAGAGTGCAAGTCTGGGCGGTTGGGCTGAAAGGGCTGTGAGAGGTTTGGGGCTGGAAGTGGCCACAGCACCATGCATAGGGCCTCTCATTCAGCTTCCTAACCTCCAACTTCCATATCTGAGGAAGGCTGAGGGCAAGGAGTGTGTTTACTAGGGTGAGAGCAACGAAATGGAAGTTTGCCCCCAAACCAGAAAGCCCCAGGCCTCTTTCTCAAGCTGCTAAAAGTTCTTAATTTTCCCTTGGAAGCAGTTTCCAAGGTTGCTCAGAGGGTCCTATGCTGGCTGTGGTTACAGTCACTCCTTTATGAAGGAATCTCTGCATCACCCTCGCCCTTACAGGACCAGTCTGCTGTCACCCAGAGTGCTCCCCAAACTACCCGCTCTCAGATTTTCACCCTTTCTCAGGGTAGAGTCCCAGGATTCACTCACTTTCCACAACTAGCCATGGGGTCACAATTCAGGGTGCCTTCCCCTAGATCTCATTCTTCCACCTCCCACCACCTCCTTTCATCCCAGGAGGACCCCCAGAGCCCTGGGGTCTTGGGAGGGCCTTGGCTGAGCAGGCCTGGGGCTGCAGACCCTCCTGCTTCCACTCACCGGGTCCCCAAGACCCCTATCGCCCCAGCCCAGGGGCCTCCAAGCCACAGGCACAGACTAGGAAGTTCAATCAAGTTGTGCTATTGTCTCAGCTCCGTCCGGGTCTCTGGGGAGTTCAAGCGCCTTTCCTTCCCTCCCCTACCTATTCCCCTCCACACCCACCGCTATCCCCAAATGCCTGCAAGCCAAATGTTCAAGATCCAGAAGGCTCCGGAGGCGCTGGCACTCCTCTCTCCGGCAGAAAAGCGAGCGCCGCCAAGACCCTCCTTCTTGCGGACCCCACACCCACCGCCCCCGACCGAGACTGCAGCTACGGAAGAGCTGGGGGGCTGGGGCTGGGCCGGACCCTAGCTCTGTGGTGCGGCCCAGCCAGGGGGCTTACCTGCGGGGGAAATTCACTGTCCTTCCCGACCTGGGCAGGGGCAGATGAAGCATCTTCCCCGGCTCAGGCGGCCATTCACCGCGTGGGCACGCAGCGTCCCTGGAACCGCTCTCGCTCGGCTCCCGGCAGACACCCAAAAAGGTACGACTGCGGACCACGCGGAGGGCCAGACACCGAACCCTCGCCTGCCCTCCGCTCCCTTTTCTCCCCACCACCCAGGCTCGTACTTACGGCTCCAGCTGTACTTAAAGCGACAGAGCCCCATTTCCCCGTCGCTGACTTCTGTCCCAAGCCCCGGCAATGCAGCCTGAGAGCGGGCTCTTTAACGCCCAGAGCAGGTAGACAAAGAGCCACCGCAGCCTCCACCGTTCGGGTGGCCTCTGATGCCCCGAAGTGCAGACTCTGGCTGGGGGCCTCGACCTCCACCTGGGCTGCTCCGGAGTTAACCCTTGGGATGCCAGCAGTGGTCCCTTGGGAGCCCTATCTCGTGCTGCACAGGCAGAAGGGGGCGTGAGCAGGGAGACACCTCCAGGTCTCTCCGGCAGGGCAACCGTGTGCACCGGTTTGTGCACGTGGTTGGGGGAGCCTGGCAGAACCTTCTCCATAGAGGGCTTCCTTTCAGCCTCTTCCTGACCCCTTTCTAGGCTTTTAGAAATTGGTAAGAGTCGGAGCAGGAGATCAGCACAGTGCCTCAAACAAGGTCTGAAGAGGGTGTGGTGGGGGAGGAAGGTCAGACATGGGTGCCTATTGCCAGAGGTTGGCTCAGGAATCTTCTACTTACACTGGGGAGAAGGGTAAGATGACTTGATGTCCTGACAGAAAGTCTCAGGAGGTGGAGCCGAACATCTCTCCAACATTCAAGAGACCACGGCTTAGGTGAGAGGTGTGCTTGTTGGGCAAGACTACTGGGGAGAAGGAACAGTTTGTACTATCTAAGGACCATGCCTTTACCCAGGATGCATTTTCAGCTTACTGATTAGGAAGAAAAGGATCCCAAGACAGGAAGGTTTTAGTGTCGGATAAGAGAAGAAGTGGGTCCTCCCACTGGACTCCTCTTTCCTTGAAGTCCTGGTGACTTAACTCTCCCTGTTCCAGAGCTGCTGCCCAAACCCTGCTCCCTCTAGTTCTCAGTCTTTGCTCCTGGAAGAGGGCTAAGTGTCCATGGCTGGGTCCCAATCTCAACGTGAACTGGGCAAGGGGAGTATTACATTTTAGAAAAGGACAGATTATATTCACGGTTTCTTTAAGCAACAAAAACAAGAGCAGCAATTTTTACAAAGTCCCCCCGAAAGTACTGAAGTAAGATGACCATGAACAATAATAGGGCAGTTGTCTCTGGTGTTTGAGCCACACAGATTCCAGGTCAAGTATGTTCTCTTACGCTTTTCCTTACATCCCCCTTTAGCTTTCTGGGCCTCAGTTTTCATAGATGTTAAGGGAGAGCTTTGCACTCCCTCTGAACTTCTTCTCCCTGCACACACACCCACACCTGCCTTTAAAGAGGTCTGTGTGGGCTCGGCGTCCATGCTCAGTGGTTAGGACACCGGCCACATACACTGAGGCTGGCAGGTTCGAGCCTGGCCCCGGCCTGCTAAAACAATGACAACTGCAACAAAAAAATAGCTGGGCATTGTGGCAGGTGCCCGTAGTTCCAGCTACTTGGGAGGCTGAGGCAAGAGAATCACTCAAGCTCGAGAGTTTGAGGTGGTTGTGAGCTGTGACGCCATGGCACTCTACTGAGGGTAACATAATAAGACTGTGTCTCAAAAATAAAATAAAATAAAAACAAGAATAAAAATAAAGAGGTCTGGGTGGTGCTTTGAGTCATAAGCATAGCCTTTCTACCTAAAGCCAATCTGCCTCGTGTCCTCTGGCTGCTCAGTGCCACTGACCACTGAGGGATGAACCACAGTTCTTAGAGGGTAGAAAACCTCAGCAGAGAGACCTCTATCTCTGGATCCCAGTCTGGGTTGGGGGGAGGTGTCTTTGTTTCTGAGGGTGCGTACTGTGGTCATGTTCTCCAAATAGGCTTTGAAAACAAACGGAAGCTGCAGTGATCCTAGCATCCCTCATACTTCCCCCTGGCAAAGGATGGGGGATAGACTTTGCTTTAAGACTTGAGAAAGATGTACCACCTCTAAAGCAGACCAGCTGTGAGGGGAATCAAGGCAGGTGGTTCTCTCTAGCATATTTTTCCACCTCAGTCCAGGCTGGTATCCCTGGACCAAACCCCTATCCTGGCTCTCTGATCCTCATCACCTACCCCGAATAGAGGGTGACTGATCAGTTCTCTAGGAAGGTTCTGTCTGTGCAGCTGTGTTGGAGCTGGCCTGGGTCATCTGGGAAACAGCTTACAGTGATATGCCATAAGGGATTCTCTTTAGTTTGAGCCAGCATGGAATCCTGAATAAAATGACTTTGTCTCAGCCAAAGGAATGTCATCAGCAGGGGATGTTTTTCTCCAGATCTAGCTGTAGGTTTTTCATAAACTTTCCGCCTTTATGGCTTTCTGGGAAGAGCCCGAAGGAAGGGAGATCTGAGGCCTGGAAGGGGCAAGGGACAGGGTTTACTTGGAGGGATGAGGGTCTTGTGCAGGGTACTGAACTGTCCCTGAACATTCCTCACAGCCCCTACCCCCAGCCCGTGTGGCTTGTCCTCATGGTGTGCCTACCCTCCCTTCCATCCTCCTCCTTCTCCTGCATCTCACCCAATGCAGGACTGGGGGAGAGACCGTAAAGAGAATGTGTCTTAGTCAGCAGCTCAGCCCAGTGAGGGGCTCTGAGCTTTCCTAGTCTTGACTAAGAGGATTCTGGGGTAGAGCAGCTATAAACCATCTTCTCCTTGGGAATTGATTCCTGAGCTGCCCAAACCCAGCAGAATCTGAAGTTCTCTCTATAGCTTCCTCTTTCCTTCTTGAGGAGGAGGGCAAGGGTTGCATATAGTGTCTACCATACTGCTTGGTGGAGGCTAGATTAGGTTTTTAAAGAGGAAGGATCAGGGTCCCAGAGGCGTTGCTACTTAAATAAATAGCGTGCAAATTAGCACCTGCTATTTTCAGCCCACAGGTCAGGCACTTTGGATAATTGGACAGCAGCACTGAAGAGAAATGCTGTCTGGGGGCTTTTGTGAAAACAGGAAGCCTCCTCCGTTGACAGGCTCTGCTCCTGTGCTTGAAGGGGCCCTGACATCACGGGGGTGTGGCGGCGTGGGGGGCATATAGAGGCTGAGTTGCCTTGACTACAGTGGGGAGTGCACACAGGGGTGACTCTGAGCTCTTTGTTTGGGGTCCCAGGCTGCATGATTATAGCCTGGGGCAGAGGGAGTGGGGGAAAGCTGAGGGACACATGTTTGAAGGGGAAGACACCTGCTGAAAGGGAGCTGGGAATCAGGCACTTATCCAGAAAGAAAACCAGCCAAAGAAGAAGAGAGGAAAAAGGCCCATCTATCTCAGATAGGCCTCCTCTGTGCGCCTCTGCAGCTTCTCTTCAAAGAACCCTTGGGAGTCGTGATCTCATTTACTTCCCGTGCCCGCACCCATCAGAGGGGCTCTTTACAAGGGGGAAACTGAGGCATGGGAAGGGGAGGAAACGCCCACAGTAGAGGGCAGAACCAAGACTAATATGCAGAAGGTCCCTCAGCCAGATTCTTGTGTGTGTAGGAGTCCCCCTCCCATAACCTCCCTTCCTCACCTCCAAGGATCTTTGGAGTTACCTTGGCTCAGGCCCAAGGACCTCTTAGCTAGTGGTCTATTTCCAACAAAACATCTAAAGATAGGTTGTGGGAGGCTCTGGTTCTCTCCCTAACAATAATCTCATAGGGTGATGTGATTGGTTAGAGCGGGGTAAGGAAAAAAGAGAAAGACTTGCCAGGGAGTTCCTGTGCTTTAAATTCCAGTGTCACCTGCTGAGAGTTTCTGGGTTCCAGTGTCACCCGTCTAGGGCATGACCACACACTTCATTTCCTGGTGAGCCCCAGAAAAAAGACCCCTGAAAAGACTGGGGTCCCAGGATAGGCATCCTCTCCACTCTGTCCCTTGACCTGACCTCAGGCCTTCTCTTTTCCATCAGTTATGAGGCTATTTAATTTCTTAGCTGGAGAAAGCCCTGCCCCACCACAAGTCTTGACCAGTCGGAGAACCTATCTCAGCTGAAACCCCTTCATACCCTGGCCAGGCTGAGCTGATAGCATCTTGGCAGAGGCAGAACAAAGGCCATTTTACCACACTGAGTGACAGGCTAAGAGAAAGAACTGAGCCACAATGAGGTGTAGGGAAAGGAAAAAGGGTTTGGGAGAAGAACATCAGTGAGTTAAACTTTCCATACTGTAGCAGAATCTGTGGAGAAATACCTGGCCATATTCCTAATCTCAGCTTTCTAAGATCTCCTAACAACTCCACTGAATCCTGAGGGAATCATCTATTGTGACTATGACAGATATGTCTAGAAAAATCATTCCCAGCCTCTGTGTAGCAGAAGTGTTTACATTTATGTAAAAAAGCACTTTTACATTTATGATTTTATTCTGTTTCCAAACAACCCAGTGGTCTAAGGTGAGATCAATGGCCAAGAAGTTTAAAGGAGTGGCCCAAGGTAGTTTGTTCACAGGTGCGGAAGCCATGAAGACACCAGGCCCACATCAGGGATCTCTAATGATTTCTTGACCTATGAGTGGTGTTTGAGTTTTCCATAGCTACTTGTGCATGAGCCTGGCAAGCTTCTTTCCTTTCCTGACCCAATGAGGCTGCTGTTTCCTCACCAACCTCCTGGCCTTTCCTGGAGGAGATGGCAGGTAGCCTGGAACAGATCCAGTTCATGTGGTCAAAGAATCCAGAATGTGAGAGGGGACTTTACAGATTATCTTGTTCAATGCCCTCATTTTCCTAGAGGAGGAGATTAGGGCAAGAAAGGGCAAGTGATTGGCTTAAGACCCCTCTACACAGCCATGGTGTCCTAATTCCTGGGGGCAGGCCTCTTTTTACCAGTCAGTGGCTTCTTGACAACTCCCTGCCTGGGGCCTTCCAGGGGCTCAGGCTGAAAGGTTGTGAACGTAGGTGGGAGAGTTTGAATCAGGGCCACTGGAAGTCAGCAGATGCTCATGGAGTATTTCAAAACCCATCCCTAATCCCAGCTGAGGTTTCTCTGGGGTAGCAAATTAGCCAGCTGGAGGAAGGGGTCCTGCTCCCAGCTGTGTTACTGCTGAGCAAATATTTATATAACCCTTGAAGAGACCTGCCTTTCTCACCACCCCCACAGTTGGGAGAGGCAGCAGAGAAGGGATCCCCCTACCACATCTTAGACAGGGACACTTCTACAAGACACTGCAGATATGGCAGAAGAAGTAGGCATCATTCTTAAACTCACCTATGAAAAAGAAATGGCAAGCAAGCAGATGAGTAAACATACAACAGGTTAGGTGGTGCTGTGTGTCACAGAAAAATAAAGCAGGGCAAGGGCAGAGAGCCATGGAATGGTAGGGAAGACTTCTCTGGTAAGCCATGGAGGTATAACTGGGTATAGAGCCCAGCCCTGCTTTCTCACCAGCTTCCTAGTCCTAGCTTAATATTCTGCTTCCACCATCTCAGCACGTCAGAGTCTTTGCGTGGTTCTGAGAACATGGGATGGAAGAAAATAGGAAAGCAGATGAGAGAGATGTTGCCTCTCCAATAAGGGCCTGACAGACCCTCTGCTGGGGTCACTGGGCAAATACGTGTGTGTGTGTGTGTGTACACAGCCTTGCTACCTGTACAATATACTGAGAACACACTATAAATATATCCTCTAATCCTCAAAACTCTCCTCTCCACTTTCACCTCGACACCCTGGTGCCGGCCACCATCTGCTCTCACCTAGATGACCGCAGTGATTTCCTTACCGTGCTGGTTTTTTCTGGTGTCCACGTAGCCTATTCTCCTCATAGTAGCCAGATAGAGCCTTTGTAAAACATGTCAGATCACATCACCCCTCTCCTTGAAATCCTCCAAGGGCTTCCCCTCTCATTTAGAGAAAGGCCAGTCCTCAGCATGACATACCTGGCCCCCGGCTACCCCTGACCTCCTTTCTGACCACACTCCTTCTTTACTCAGCTTCAGCCACATTGACCTCCTTGCAGTTCCTTGAACACATGCTCATTCTTGCCTCTGGGCCTTTGCACATGCTTTTCCGCTTGCCTGGACAGCTCTATCCCCAGTAATCTGTGTGGCTTACCAAAGAAGCCTTCCCTACCCATTGCATGGCTCTCTGCCCCTATCCTGCTTTGTTTTTCTATGACACAAAGCACCACCTAACCTTTTGTATATTTACTCATCTATTTGTTTGCTATTTCTATTTCACAGATGAGTTTAAGAATGAACCCATTGTTTCGCCTGCCATGTCCACAATGTCTTATATCTAACAGGTGCTCTACAAGTACTTATCAAATGTTTGAAAATATTAATATTTGTAAATATTATCATCTTTACTTTCAGACAATGGCATCGAAGCACACAAAGGCTAAATAACATCCAAGGTCACACAGATAAAAGTAGCAAACTGAAAATTAAATCCAGGTCAGCTGGGTCCCAGAACGTTCCATATGCCTCCTAAGAACAGGAAATTAACCACACAGTCTGGTGGGGATATAAGAGATTGGATAGCTGCTGCTTCCCAGACTAAAGGGCTTTCTGCTCACAGCTGGGAAGGGCAGGATCTCTTAGCTGGAACCTCACATAGGAAAATCCTCACCTTAGTTTAAGCCAGAAAATAGGGACTATTTGGAGAACGTTCCCTCCAGCATGGGCACAGGCAGCTGGTTATCCCCCAGGCTCCTCTGCAGAGGCTTGTTGTGGCTGGGAAAGGGGCAGTGACAGCCAGTTGATAAGCTCTATCCCTCATCTTCTAAAAACACTTGGCAGAATGTCAGCAGTGCTGGGAACCCCTACTGCTAGAAGTCCCACCACCCAAGTCTATCCACATGGCTGTGTGTGTAGATGGTGTCATTCCTGAACTGCCCCTTGTCATCAAGCTCACAAGGCCAAAGACAGAAGCCAGAGCTGGAAGCAGAGGAAGACTGAGAGATTGAGAAAGTTGACCAATGGGAACAGGGCCTGGGAGAAGGTGCTAGAAAAGGGTGAGCAGTCAATAAAAGAATGCAGGAACTTGGCTGTAAATTTGTCCTTATCTCCAAGGCTGGAGACACTCCACACGAAAGAAGAGACAAGACAGGCCCTTTTTAGAAGGAGCTGGCCAAGGAAGAAAAGGGGTGGGCTGGTGAGAATATGCTCACCCTGGTCTGGGTCAGGCCCCCAGGCTGAACACGGGGTCATTCACCCCTCTTTGGAACGGTCCCTCCACCTCTCAGACACTCTATGTGCCTGTCCGGTTGCCACACACCCCAGAGCATCAGCGGGCCTGTGTTCTCAACCGGCTGCTCTTGCGCACACACAGCCTCTTTGTATCCAGCCACCTCTCACACATGTGTCTGGATGGGGCTCACACGGCATCTGTCTGTCTCTCATTCCCATTCCTTGGAGTGCACATCACAAATGTGCTGGCTGTTTATCTGCAGTACACATCTCCACATCAGCCTATCCTACCTGGTCTCTCCATGACCCTGTCCTGCATGCTCCATGATTGCTGATCTGTCTCTAATGTAGCTACGTGCTTTGGGTCTGTCTTGGCATGACTCCTTCCTGCCTGCCTGCTTTTCAAATCTAGGCTTTTATGCATCTGCCTGTGCTCATTCCATCATCATCCTGATGTATAATAAGCAAGAACAATTCAGCCCTGCAGCTTCTTTGGGGCACACCCATGCATAGCCCAATGGGTAAGTCCCCTTGCCTGTCCTGCTGGCCTTTCTTTAGCTGCAGTGAATGGTCTTTTGCTGCCTGGCCAGAGACATCCGATAGCCCAGAGGCCAGAATTTGCCTCTCATGAACATCCTGGGACAGCGCAGCCCTTGAGCTGGAGTCAAACAAGGACTTGTTTTTATAGAGGCTTAGGTTGCTCCTTCTGCCCTTGGCCCAGAGCTCCTGGTTGTGGCCAATCTGTGGCTCCCCAAACCAAGACCCTATCCTGGAAGATGAAGAGGTCACTTAGGGGCATTTCAGGAGGGGGTCTATAACAATGATTCATTGGTTAGTCAACAACATGGCCTGAGAACCTACTGGGTATTGAGGAGAAATAAAGAGAGGAGAAGACAGGGTCTTTGTCCTTAGGAAAGCTCCAACTCCAGTGGAAAGCATGTGATCCCTGACCCTGACATGCTTCCAGACTTCATGGCCGTAAGGGCTGCACACAGATAGAAAAGGCTTCAGGGTCCACAAAGTGGGGCAGGAGGTATACTGGAAAGCCCACAGGATGTGGGAATCAGAAGGCTGGGGTTCTGCCCTGGAGTGGCTACTTTCAAGTTACATAATCCTGCCAAGCCAGTTAAGCTGAGTTCCAGTTTCCTCACTTATAAATTGGGGAAAAAATATCTAATTCATGGTGTTAAGATTAGATAAGATAATGCTACATGATGGTTTTGCAAATCATGTGTGTTACAACAGGTAAAGAATCATAAAAGTGCAAGTTGCTATAGTACAAATATGCATTTGAGTTGTGGGACAACCTAGAGTCAGATGGCAATCATTTTACAATGGAATGAATTAGGGAAGGCTACCCAGAGGGAGGGGATTTGGCAAAGACAAGGGCAACTGGACACCATCACCCACGTGGAAAAGTTCCATTCCACAGGTGGCCTTTAGAGCTTTGGTTTCTTAGGAGCCAAACAGGAGAAGGGAGGGAGGTGATATTTATGGAGCACCTACTGCATACCCAAGTGTATTGTATACACTATATTCAACTACATTTTAACAATAATCCTATTTCCATAATACCATTCCCACACAGAACGGATAAACAGCGTTTTCAAAGCCTCAAAGTTGGGATCTGAACCCCAGGCCTGTCATACTTCCAAACTTGTGCTCTTTTTATAATATCAGACTGCATGGAATTTCCAGGCACCACACAAGCTCAGGTGGCATATCACAGAAACAGAGATGGGGAATTAAAGAGAAGAGATAAATAGACAGGTAGACAGGAGGCAAGGCTGGTGGGGGGAAGCCAAAAAACTCATCTCCATAGCTTCCTTGACCCTTCATCCATCCTGACTGTCAACTAAACTGTATGTCATCATGCTCAGTGAAAACTCTAGCAGCTCAATTGTAGGTTACTAGGACACACAGAAGGAGGGGCCACTCCTCAGTTGGCAGTAGTTGCCATGGCAATGAGCATACACCCCACAGCGCCTCTGGAATACCTGGCTTGCTCCAACCTTTCTCCAACCCTGTTGGGCTTGAACAGACATTGCAATCCAGATTAACCCCACAAAGTCAGAAATGTGCTATCCAGTACAGTAGAATATCTGTAAGTTGACCACCCAAGGGACTGTAACAGACCGGTCAATATACAAAGGTGGTCAACACAAGGAACTCCCATTGCGTACACATGGTGTGTGTCTGGTCTAGGTAGTCGCTGCCCCTGTGCATGCCAACCAAGTACTGTGCGGGCACCTATGGCTCAGCCTGAGGGATTTCTCTCAGCTTGTATGGAGAAGGCTAGAATTGCCACTCAAATGCTCCCAGAAGTGGCCCTCAGCCAATAATGAATGTGAATTGAAAGATAAATAAATACCTAAGCTTCCCTGTCCTTTGGGTGGGCAACTCTGAGGTGCATTCCCTGATATCTCCCAGAAAACATAAGCCCCAGTTGCCCACAGCAGTGACCATGTGAACGTAGCCTATGTTGGCTTTCTTCTCTCCCCTGACTCACTTCCCCATTCCCTATCAGTGTTTTCTGGAATCACCTGCCAAATAAACCACTTGCACTCAAATCCTTCACCTAAGGTCTGCTTCTGTCTAGCCCAAGACATTCTTCCTGTAAAAGAAACATGTTCAGGTGGGGGACAGACAGCCCAATTAGCCAGGATGGGAAGGAGGTCATTGCCACTTGGTGATCCTGTGCACAATTCTTAGTTTAGCTATTTGCACAACCACATGCTATACTCAGTCAGACCCCAAATCGCAGATGGGCACCATTTGCCACAAAAAAACACTGCATGAACAGGTAAAAATGGGTCAGGACAAATCCATCTTGCTTGGCAAACAACCTGTGAGGATCGGAGACATCATTTTCAACCATGAAGGTCAACTCATGCTTTTTCAAATATCATATTATCATTTAGAGTGTTCATGTGACAGCTGAGGTCCATCAACTTGCTAATGTCTGTTATCAAATGGCTAATGACAGCTAGCATTTGTTGAGCACTTAGGAAATCTAAAGTAAGAGCATTAACTAATTTGATCCTCATGTCAATCTTACAGAGTAGGTGCCGTTACTCTCTGTATTTTTCAGCTGAGGAAACTGAAGCAGAGGGAGGTGAAGAACTCATCTCAGCTCACGCAGCGAGGAAGAGGAAGAAACAGGACTCAGACTCAGGCAGCCTGGCTATGAGCCTTCCCTCTAAACCTCCCTAGGTGGAGGACCATATGGGTCCACAGCCTATTAGGAGCCACCACAGAGCTCCCCCTCCCTCCCAACCTCTCACCTATCCCACTACCCTCAGGTCCATGGAAAAAGTGTCTTCCATGAAACTCAGGAACTGGGCACACAGCAGGAAGTGAGCTTCGGGCAGTCCAGCAAAACAGGTTCATCTGTATTTATAGGCGCTTAGCTGCACCCCATCACTCACATCACTGCTCAAGCTCTGCCTACCTACCCCATAAAGAGGCTGGGGACCACCACTCCAAACCATTCTATTACTCTGTTAGTCTGTGGCATGCCTGTGTTGGCAAGCCTGTTCTCAGAAGTCTCTTTATTTAACCATACACCATAGGACTAAAAGGCAGTGTTAAAAAGCAAGACAAGATCATTCTTACAAAATAAGGCCCAAATACAATGTATTCATCTTCCAGGTCTAAGAAACCTTTTTTTGATACTCTAACAACTCCTAATTAAGACAGAAGCCATCAGCTAGATGAACAGAACATTGAGACCAGAATAGTATCTGGTGATCCACCAGGATCACCAAGTGGCAATGACTTCAAACCAACAGCCTTTTCAAAGCACTCTTACCATTCTCTTCCATTTGATCCACACAAACCAAAAATGATTACCTTTTTACAAATGAGCAAACCAAGACTCAGAGAGGTTAGGTGACTTGCTCAGTGCCACACCGCAATTGAGAGGTATGCTTAGGATCGAACTCCAGGTCTCAGGATTAGCCCAACGCTCCTTTCCCTGCAGTACAGAGAAGGCTATGTGTATGAGTCCTCAGGTCAGCATTTGTAATTGTCAGATGTAATCTCCAGTGAGACAAGAACCACTGTCTATTTCAATTACACACTGCTTCTTTTACCATGGTGCCACTGAGCACCCTACCTCCCTTTTAGACTTGAAGTCCTTTAAAGGCAGAAAATGAGTTTCCTTCCTGAACTTGAATGTTGGGTCCTCTCCAGGATGGTCACTTACTATTCTCTACCCCCGTCCTGTGTGCCATGAGCAAAAGCCAGGCCTGGTCCTGTTCCCCACCAGGTGGGATGTCTAAAGAACTGTCAGGAAAAGACAAAGGCAGAAGAAACAAGAAGTGGGACAACTCTTTTCCTCTTCCATTCAAATTCAAAAGCATTTTCTTATTTTTGCACAAATCATGCAAACCCAGGGCCCACTGCAAGAGAATTCTTGTCAAAAAAGGTGGCTGGGCTAGGTATCTTGAGGCCTGAGGGTGTGAACATCAGCCAAGCTGGAAGAGCAGTGAATGTGGCTCCTTCTCAGGAGGGTGGCTGCTGGGGCTGAGGCCCTGTCAACAAGGCTGGAAGTATCTCTTTAAGGCCCAAGCTTACTGCCTCCCAGAGCACAGAGCCAGCCTAAGAGAAGGCAGAGGCCTACAGTTTATTTTATTTGACATTTTTCAACGTCAGGACACTTTAGAGCCAAGGAGGAAACGAATCCCATCTGTTCCTGAGCCCCCCAAGCATAGTTCAAGAGGACAGGCAGGGGAGGGGAGGAAACAGAACATCCAGCCACACACAGAGGGCAGAGAACCACCTGAGGAGAGATGCTGGGAAAGGCACAGTTGCCAAGAAATCTGCCGTCTCCGTAAGACATTCACAGAGCTTGCTCAAGATGGGGTCTGTTGACCCTCGGCATAGGTTTGCTGGATAGCAGTCCTGCTGGGGCTGCCAATGCCACACCTCCATACAGTGTTAAGGGCGCCTCTGGAGCAGTGGGACTTGGCAGTGCTGCTGCTGCCTTGGCCTACAAGCTCCCATCCATTACAGCCACAGCGCTCAGACACAGCTCACCGAGATGACTATTTACATAGACAAAAATGGACACACTGAGAGGTGAACCCCCATTAAAGCGGGGAGAGGATGGAGGGTGCTCTGACTTTCTCCTCTGGGAGCCAGGCACCAACACCCACTGTGTTCTCCTCTGTGTGGGTGCTTGTCCCGTACTCCCCCCTGCACCCCACTCCGGCCCTGGATGCCAGGCATAGCAGGAACAGATGGCTGTGAAACTTATCTTCTTATTTAGATTAAATTCCAGATCTTCCTATTTTTAGAAAAACAAATTCCTTTTCTCTTTTCAAGTGGTAAAAGTGTCCTGAGCTGTCGTGTAGGACAGTCAGCAGCCAACTCAAAGTTGTCTGCAGTGTCATGATTTGGATATTACCCTGGCAAGACAAATGTCAAGCAGGTAATCAGTCTAGGTGCCAAATTTTAAGAGGATCGTTGACAACTCGAGAGCTTCCAGAGGAGGATAACCAGGACCCCGAGGGGTTTGAAAAACTGGGTCATCTAAGAAAGAAAGTACTGAAATAAGCTAGGGGCTTTTTTTCTTTTTTAAATCTAGAGATGAGAATATCTGAGCAATCATTAAGCACATGTTGAACTTTTTTTCTTTTTTAAATCTAGAGATAAGAATATCTGAGCAATCATTAAGCACATGTTGAACTATTTAGATGAAGATTTACACTTATTCTATTTTTCCCAGATGACAAATTTGAATCAATAGACAGAAGTTACAGTGAAGCAGATTTCAGCTGAATATTTAGAAACTTCCTTTTTTTTTGAGAGAGTCTCAGTTTGTTGCCCTCAGTAGAGTGCCAGGGCGTCACAGCTCACAGCAACCTCAAACCCTTGAGTTTGAGCAATCCTCTTGTCTCAGCCTCCCGAGTAGCACTCCAGGTGCCCACCACAATGCCCAGCTTTATTTAGAGACGGGGTCTCACTCTTGCTCAGGCTATTCTTGAACTCTTGAGCTCAGGCAATTCATTCTCCTTCACCTCCCAGAGTACTAGGATTAAATGCATGAGCTACTACACCTGGCCCTAGAAACTTTCTTATAACTTAATTCTACATGAAATGAAATAACTCCCCATCACTTTACCTATACAAGCCAAAGGATAAAAGACCAGCTGTCAGGGACACTGTAAATAAGATTTTTGTACTAGGTCAGAAGGTAGTCTAAAATCACTGAGAAAATTTAGAAAAAAATGGCTTCTAGGAGTGGCAGAGATTTTGCATTGGTAGGCCTGGGATGAGGCATAGAATATGTATTCTTTTTTTTTTTGCAGTTTTGGCTAGGGCCCGGCTTGAACCTACCACCCCCAGTATATAGGGCTGGCGCCATACTCCTTAAGCCACAGGCATTGCCCTAGAATATGCATTTTTAAAACACTGCATTAGGCTATGTGTGGTAGTTCACATCTGTGATCACAGTACTTTGGAAGGCTGAGGCAGGAAGATCAATTGAGCTCAGGAGTATAAGGTTGCAGTGAGCTATGATGATAACACCACAGTGCTTTAGCGTGGGGGACAGAGTGAGGCCCTGTCACTTTAAAAAAAATAAAGAGCTCCATTAGCTATAAAACTCTTAAAAGGGCTCAGCGCCTGTGGCTCAATGGGCTAAGGCACCAGCCACGTATACCTGAGCTGGCGGGTTCGAATCCAGCCCGGACCTGCCAAACAAAGATGACAGCTGCAACCAAACAATGGCCGGGCGTTGTGGCGGGCGCCTGTAGTCCCAGCTACTTGGGAGGCGGAGGCAAGAGCCTTGCTTGAGCCCAGGAATTGGAGGTTGCTGTGAGCTGTGATGCCATAGCACCCTATCCAGGGTGACAGCTTGAGGCTCTGTCTCAAAAAAAACCAAAAACTCTTAGAAGAAAATGTAAAGGGGCTTAGCACCTGAGGCTCAACGGGATAAGGCGCCAGCCACGTACACCTGAGCTGGCGGGTTGGAATCCAGCCCGGGCACGCCAAACAACAATGATGGCTGCAACCAAAAAATGGCCAGGCGTTGTGGGGGGCGCCTGTGGTCCCAGCTACTTGGGAGGCGGAGGCAGGATAGTCGCTTGAGCCCAGGAATTGGAGGTTGCTGTGAGCTGTGATGCCACAGCACTCTATCCAGGGTGACAGTTTGAGGCTCTGTCTCAAAAAAAAAAAAAAAAAAAGAAAATGTAAAGGAAAAGCTATATGATAGCAGATTTGGCAATGACTTCTTGGATATAACTCCCAAAGCACAGGCAACAAAAGAAAAAAGTAGATAAATTGAACTTCATCAAAGTGAAACATTTTTGTGTATCAAAGGATACTATCAACAGAATTAAAAGGCAACCCACAGAATGGAAAAACATATTTGCAAATCATATGATCTGATAAGAGGTTAAAATCTAGACTATCTATAGAATGCTTACAACTCAACAACAACAACAACAACAACAACAAAAACTCATCCAGTTAAAAAATGAGCAAAGGGCTTGAATAGACATTTTTCCAAAGAAGATATTCATATAGCCAGTAAGTACATGAAGAGGCTTAAGCATCATCAACATGAGGGAAAATCAAAACTATAAAGAGATAGATAGCACTTCACATCCAGTAGAGTGGTTATTATCAAAAAGAAAAAATTAGAAAATAGTAAATGTTGGCAAGAAAAGGGAGAAATTAGAATCCCTGTGTACTGCTGGTAGAAATGTAAAATGGCTCAGCCACTATGGGAAAACAGTACAGTGGTTCCTTAGAAAATTAAACATAGAATTACATATAATCCAGCAATTCCATTTCTAGGTGTATTCCCAAAAGAATTGAAAGCAGGGACTTGAACATTGTTTGTTACCAATGTTCAGAGTAACATTAGTTACAACAGCTAAAAGGTAGAAGCCATGAACAGATGAACAAATAAACAAAATATGGTATGTACATACAATGGAATATACCCACCCTTAGAAAAGAATGCATTCGGACACCTGCTACAATGTGGATGAACCGTGATGATTCTACATTAAGTGAAATAAGCCAGTCACGGAAAGACAAATACTGTAAGATTCCACTTCTGAGAGTTACACAGAGTAGTCAAATTCATAAAGACAAAAAGTAGAATGGTGGTCTCCAGGGCCTGGAGAGAGGAGGAAAGGGAAGCTACTGGGTGGTGGGTATGAAGTTTCAGTGTGGGTAGATGACAAAGTTCTGGGGATGGATGGTAGTGATGGTTGCACAACAATGGGAATATACTTAACGCCACTGAAGTGTACACTTTAAAATGGTTAATATGGGCCCAGTGCAGAGATGGGGTCTCACTCTTGCTCTGGCTGGTCTCTAACCTGTAATCCTAGCACTCTGGGAGGCCGAGGTGGGCAGATTGCTTGAGCTCAGGAGTTCAAGGGCAGCCTGAGCAAGAGTGAGACCTCATTTCTACTAAACATAGAAAAACTAGCCAGCATTGTGGTGGGCATCTGTAGTCCCACCTACTCGGGAGGCTGAGGCAAGAGGATCTCTTGAACCCAAGAATTTAAGGTTGTTGTGAGTTATGATGCCACAGCACTCTACCCAGGGTGACACAGGGAGATTCTGTCTCAAAAATAAAATAAAATGAAATAGTTAACATAGAATGGTAAATTTTGTGTTATGTATATTTTACCACTTTTTTTTTTTTTGAGACAGAGTCTCACTTTGCCACCCTCAATAGAGTGCCGTGGTGTCATAAGTTCACAGCAACCTCAAACTCTTGGGCTCAGAGTTTAATTGTGAATCAATTAAAAAAATAGAGTGCCGTGGTGTCATAAGTTCTTTGTGAATCAATTAAAAAAAAAAATCAGAGTTCTTGCCTCAGCCTTCCGAGTAGCTGGGACTATAGGTGCCCACCACAATGCCTGGCTATTTTTAGAGATGGGGTCTCACTCTTGCTCTGGCTGGTCTCAAACCTGTGAGCACAGGCAATCCACCTGCCTCGGCCTCTCAGAGTGCTAGGATTATAGGCATTTACCACAATTTTTTAAGTAAATAATTTTTTACAATATATGATTATTTTGGCAGTCCTATCAGAGTCACTTTCTTCATTCTGATTTACTGACTTCAGTTTGAAGAATTTGCCTTCTCCAATTTGCAGGCCTTGCAACCAGTTAGGGGTCTGGTGATAGAATGGAGCAGAGAGAGTTGACTTGCTCACTTGAGACTGAATAGTGGGTTGGGAAGATAACTAGGAGCAGCCTACAGTCCAAACCACTATCCTCTTTTATGGCTCACTCAGAAGGACTGAAGGACGGCTTGTGGCTGGTTATGTCACCCAGCAGGGAAAGATCAGCTTCCCTACTCTGCTGGCCCCGTGCTGGGGGCTCCTGGGAGGTAGGAAAGTGAATGGCAGTGTGTCCAGCCTGATGGGTGGATGGGGGTGTCACCACGTGGGCGAGGACGGGAGCACAGAAGGCTGCCCCCACAGGGAATAGCCCTACTCATTTTATGACTAGGAAAAACAATTTTTTTTCGGGATAGGACATTTTCTAAATTACAAAATCTGGATGAAAACCACAGTGGGGAGGAGGGACCAACGCGAGGCTGAGCAAGGACAACTCAGGTTTGCATGTTCACTTAAAGAGTTGCTAGAATCTAGGATGCCCTGTTTCTAATTAAAACAACAACACTTACCCATGAAAACACATAATTGAGGAGTGTTTACATAAACTGGGGATTATAAATTGATTCCCTTCAACTCTGACATTTAAGGATGGCTGTGTTTACAGTTCTGGTAGGGGAGTTAACAAAGTAAAGTGTTAAAGGGTACTGTTAATTGAAAACTGATTATTAAAAACCCACGTGAAAATATCTTGCAAACTAATATCACAGTAAGGTCTACTTTGCGGACATTGTCATGCCAACAATTTATTCTATATTCTCCAAGCTAACGCCAGGCTTCCCAGGGCTTCTAGCTGGGGGTAGGGTGAGGTGCAGGGGGTACAGAGAGGGCAAGATCTTATTCATGCCAGCTTCAGTGAACTCTGATTTTTTTTAATTGATTCACAAGCACATACATGTCTAGAGAAAAGAGGATAAAGAGAGGGGTTAGAGAGTGGGTAAAGGACATCTTGCCTGCTCTCCCCGATTGCATGCCCCCACATCCTATTTATATACCGCTGGAATTGGCCAACTGCTGCTAGATCTGTCTTTGCTCCTGAATCCAAATGAGTGGCATTCTGGTTATACTACAACTCCCAGAGGGCAAGGGTTGTGCCTCTCCATCAGTCTGGGATTCAACAATAATAATAGCAATTGGCTCAGTGCCCGTAGCTCCGTGGTTAGGGCGCCAACCACATACACCAGGGCTGGCAGGTTCAAACCCAACCCAGGCTTGCTAAACATCAATGAAAACAACAAAAACAACAAGAAGAAATAGCCAAGCATTGTGGCAGGCACCTGTATTCCCAGCTACTTGCGAGGCTGAAGCAAGAGAATTGCTTAAGCCCAAGAGTTTGAGGCTTCTGTGAGCTGTGACACCACAGCACTCTACCCAGGGTGACATTAGTGAGACTCTGTCTCAAAATAATAATAATAATAGCAATAAAAATACAGTAGAATTTCCATAGTTGGTCGCCTCCCTACATCAACCACCTCCTTAAGCTGACCTGATTTTCACAGACTGGACATGCACCACATGTACATACCAGTGTAGTAGGCCCAGTTCCTTTTGTTGACCTCCTCTGTGTGTGGATTAGTTTGTTACAGTCCCTTGGGTGGTCAATTTACAGAGTGATAGCTAATATTTAGTGAGCATTTATAACCAGCCAAGAACATTCTAGGCACTTTAAATATAATAACCCATTTAACCCTCAGAATGGCCTGAAATAGGTTCTACTATTATCTGCATTTAGCAGATAGACAAATGAAAGCCTGGGGAAGTGAACTAACTTGCCCAGCCTCAGAAAGCTAGTTAAGGGTCAAAAGTCCTGCCACTTTCCTTGGTCTGGGACTTCTCCAAGGCAGGGGTCCTGTGCCTTCCAACACCTGGAGAAATTTCTGAGCCCTTCAGCCCACAAGGGTTTTGACTCCCTCTGTCCTGACCAGCTGGGATCTCTCAGAGGGCAGGCACCTGACACTTCCCAGAGACACTTCCTAAGCAGAGGCTGTGTGGAGCAGCTTCTCAGACACCTGGGCTGCCCTTTCTGCCCAGCACAGGCCTCTAACCACAGAAGGAGCTCAGGGCCTGACCCAGCTCCAGGCCAGCAGATCTGGCGTGAGACTGGCTAGCCCCTGGGACTTAACAGGCAGTAAACAACCCCATTCATGCGTCAGTTGTTTTGCTCCAGAGCAGCCTCATCAGCTGGACAGGCCCTGACCAGAGCTCTCCAAGTTTGTCCCCAGGGGTGGGGAACAGTGAATGGCCTGAAGCTTGGCTTGTGGTCTTTTCCGGGGAGAGGCTACTTTCTACCCCCTTGAAGTCTGAGATTTTTACTGTGGAGGGGCAGTCCCTAGTAGTAAGACACTAAGTCCCGAAGAAGGAGGGGAAGGGGGGACAGCTGCTGCTTGTGTGGTCTCTTGTGGGGGAGTCCCAATAAATCAAGTGGGAAGAATGGGGAGTGGCAATCAGCTGTGAAACACGCCAAAGCTTACAGAGCCACTGCAGCAATCTGGTCTCAGGGCTTAGAACAGTTGGCCAAGACACCCTAAGCCCAGCACTCCCCTATCCTCTCCCCTCCTCACTTTGTGGATTGTCCCCTGTGTCCAAGTTGTCTCCACAGGCCCAACCCTAACAATTAAGACAGAAAAAGATAAGAAGATGAGAGTCCCTGTAGGGCAAAGGGCAGGAAAGAAGGGTTTGATAGATGACGGCAGGGTCTGGAGGTTGCATTAATGGTAGAAGGTTTGCAGAGGAAGAAACCTGAGGAGTAGAGACTGAGGGCCAGGAGGCTGGGAACCCCTGGCAAAGGAGGTGAGATTCTACTACCACTTTCTGTTTGACCAGTGCTCTCGCCCTCTTGCTCTCATTTTCTCTTCTTAGCCTGTAGATAGATGTAGTGTTATCATTCTCATTTTGCAAATGGGAAGCAGATGAGGCTACCCAGGGTCTAGAGCCAGTTCACAGAACACCTGGTACTAAAATAGTTTTTCAGGGCTCTTTGGGCCAATTTTTTTGGAGGTGAAAAACCAGAGAGGAAGGTGGAGCACACCACAGAAGGACAGCCACAGCGGCCAATGAGAGGAGGTGCCTTCATTGGTCAATCAGCTTCTCAGCTGTAGGTCCCGCCCACCGCATTAGGTGTGGAATAAACCCTGTGAAATTTCAGAGGCACTTACAACCCGCATGCAAAGGCCTTGTGTAGATCCTTTTTTGTCATGGCACAAAACCCCTGTTTTGGGTTCCACTCCACTTTTAAGATATCCCATCCTACTAGTCTTTCCCCTGTCCTCCCCATCTCCCTGTTCCAACTGTCCAAGGACCCCCTGTGCTTACCCAGTAGTGATGTCATCGTCCTCGGTCATCGTCTTGCCCATGAGGTCACTGTCGCTCATGTAACCGGACTTGAGGTCCACCTCGTCCGAGTCCAAGGACTCCACCAGCTCAAGGCGGGAGATGTGGCTGAGCTTGCTGGGGCTGCGCATGGGCATGGTGTGGGAATAGTGAGCCCGCTCCCCGTGCATGTACCAGGTGGGTGGCCCCTCCGAGCGGCAGCTTCCACCCACAGAGGGTGCGTCACCAGCCTGCAGCCGCGGGCTGGACTGGCCATAGCGCCAGGATAGAGGGGAAGAGCGATTGGAGAGGCTGGACACGCTGCGTGGGTTGGCATCATCACTGTCATAGCAGGTCATCTCTAGGGAGCTGGGGAGGGAGCAGAAGGTATTACTTGAGTCCTTGGCACAGCTATTCTGTGCCCTGTCCCCTCGCACAGCGCCCAGTAATGCCTTCCCCCAGCTGTCCTCCCACTTCCTCTCCACCTGCCCAAAGTCTACATCCTCCATAAGGCCTCGGATTGAGCCTTGGGGTTTTATGTTATGTCAGATTGTGAAAGGAGAACGATATATATATTTTTTGAAACAGAGTCCCACCCTATGCCCTGAGCAGAGTGCAATGGCATCACAGCTCACTGCAACCTCAGACATTGGCTGTGAGCATCCTGCTGCCTCAGCCTCCCGAAGCCGCTGGGATTACAGGTGCTCGCAGAGGCGCCCATCTGGGTTTTTCATTTTTTTAATGAGTTGGGGTCTCACTCTCACTCAGACAAGTCTCGAACTCCTGAGCTCAAGCAATTCTCCTGGCTCAGCCTCCCACAGTGCTAAGATTACAGGCATGAGCCACGTGGCTAGAGAAGCAATGCGGTTAAGAAGTCTAGATTGTGTAATATGACCTGGGTTTGAATTCTTTTTTTGTAAGTGAAAGTAATTTATTTATTAGTAAATGGAAGTAATTAACCTTGCTAAGCCTCTATTTCCTCATCTGTAAAATGAGGAAGACAGAATAACAGCTGCTTCATAAGGTGTGAGGATCACATAGGTACAGATCTAACACAGTGTCTGGTATATAAGAGCTGCTCGCTAAATGGTAAGGGCTCAATGAGACCTCTTAGGGCAGTGGTTCTCAACCTTCCTAATGCTGCAACCCTTTAATACAGTTCCTCATGTGGTGGTGACCCCCCCAACCATAAAATTATTTTTGTTGTCAAAAAATTAAACATTAGGAAGGTTGAGAACCACTGTCTTAGGGGAACTGGGAGAGACTGGTCACCTGAGCTTAGAAGGCTTTGATTATTCATTTTGTTCAGGGTGTGTCTACCACCTGTTTTCTATTAATGAGCTGCGCGCTCACTGATTCCTCAACATCAGATATAGGAAAGCCCAGAGTGCAGAAAAGGCTTTGGCAACCTAAGATGTGTGGCAGGTCCCCAGAAAGACTGGAACTAGCCACAGGCATAAGACAGCAGGGAGAGAAACAGAGAACAGGAGCAGCCTTAGCTGGACAGAGAGGGGGACACGGACTGCAGCAGGATACAGGGGATCCCAAGCCTCAGGCCTACTAGGCAAGCCCAAGGGAACGATGCCCAGGTTAGTGCTAGATGCTTGAGGTAGGGAACCTGGGAGTCTGAGGAAGGAGATGAGGCCAGAGAGGAAATAACAGCCAGGGCCTGTTTGGAGGGGTGGCCTGGACTTGGGTTCAGGCTGAGAGCAATACTCCCACCCAGCCTAGAAGTGAGGCCAGCACAAATGGAGGCAGGGTCTCCACATCTTGGCCTTGCTATAGCTGGACAGCATTGAGTAAATGAAACGGGGCCTGGGGGCCAAGAAAGCTGGGGCGGCTGAGACAGTCTGTAGCTGGATATGAGTTGCATGTGCCTTTGCTCTGTGAACTCAGCCACTTCTTAGTCACTCTGGGGTTGGGATGGGAGTGGGACATTGATTTTTCTATCCTTATTTCTGTAAAGTTTCTTGAAAAAAAGAAAATTTTCAAAGTTGCCTTTATCAGACCTGAGAAAACAGGGTTTTATTTTTTGATCAACAGAACCAGAGAGAGCCAAACAGTCCTTGAAACAGAGCATGACGGGGTCCTGGCAGTAGTTCTATGGGCAAGCAGGGGAGCCCTGGCTGGGCAGGGCAATAGTGACCACTGCTTCTGACCCCACTGGGGCTTTCTGACTGGGGCCACACCCAGGTTCTCCCTCTGGACCCAGGCAGCCCGTTAGGATCCCCTTAATGTTCTGCAGCTCTGCCTCATATGCTGTCTGGTTACTGCGGACCCGCACATCTCATCTCCTCGGAGATAATGGAAGTTCCCCAAAGGCAGTCTGTGGTCACGGTGAGACTTGGCTGCCTTGCTCACCGCTGTACTCAGCACTTTGCATGGGGCCCAGCGTGTAGCTGCTGCTCTAGAAGGAATCTCATCAGGTGCTTTGGGAAGCTGGGCTGGAAGAATCACTTGGGCCTAGGACTGTTGAGGCCAGTCTGGGTAACATAGTGACACTCTGTTTCTACCAAAAAAAAAATTAAAAATTAGTCAGGCGTGGTGGTGTGCATGCCTGTGGTCCATCTATTCACTGGAGGTGGAAGGATCAGTTGAGCACAGGCGTTCAAGATTGCAGTGAGCTGTGCTCATGCCACAGCACTCCAAACCTGGGGACAAAGAAAGACCCCGTCTCTCTTTAAAAAAATGCAAACCCACTATAGATGTGCACTAACCTACTTAATGTGGAGGCACGAGGGCTGCACTGAACACTGGGTTTCTCAATTCTGCTCCTGCCTTGCCCTCTTTACCTCTCTGCACTGAAAGCACCTCTTCCCTTATTGCCTGGTTCTTTTTTTATAATCCCCGAAACACATTCTGGACATCTCCAGACCTACATTGGTGTGAAAGAGTCCAGCTCAGATCCTCAGCTCTTGACATCCAGCCCTGCACCCACCCTCTAGACTTGCCTCTCTCTGGGGAGCACAGACTTTCATTTCCCCTCCAGTCAGTCTCTGACCCAGACTCTCCTCCCTGGGGGAAATGGACCGGTAGAAATAGAGGAAGCAGCACAGAAGTGAAGGTTTCTGAGAAGGAATCGAATCTTGAGTTATCCTGTGAGTTCCTGGGTGAAAACAGCTTGCTGGAAGCACTCGTGGGACTGTAAGCTCCTCAAGGATAAAGTTCATGTTTGTTCTAAAGGGACAGTGCCCATCGTTGTGCCTAGCATACGGCCGGCACGTATGCTGGCCACACTGAGTGCAGAACCTGCCCTAAGTAACCAAGTGCCTCCCTCTCCCCAGCCTCAGTTGCTCTTTCTCTAAGCCATGGAATGTGTATATATCCTGCTTATTTCCAGGATTAAGGGAAAGCCTCACTGATGGAAACCCCTTTAAAAAGCAGAAGAGGCCAGGCACTGCGGCTCATACCTATAATTCTAGCACTTTCAAAGACCAAGGCAGGAGGATTGCTTGAGGCCAGAGATTCAATGAGACCAGATCCAGTCTCTACAAAAAAATAGAAAAATTAGCTGGGTGTGGTGGCTCAAGCTCCTAACTCCAGCTACTTAGGAGGCTGAGGCAGGAGGGCCTGTTGGGCCTAGGAGTTTAAGGCTGCAGCAAGCTAGGATGATGCCACTGCACTCTAGCCCGCAACAGAGTGAGACCCTGCCTCAAAAAAAAAAAAAAAAAACCAAAAAAAGAAAAGTAAAAATGGCATACAAAATGAGAGAACCATTGTTTTGTTTTGGCTATCAAAGTGTGGAACAGGAATAACATAAACCAAAGCCTACGAGAGGAAGTGGCTCTGTGTCCACAGTAAACAGAGAAACCAAATTCAGGGCTCTTGGTTCCCTTCTCATAAAGGGAGATAGAAGCCAGAGGCATAAATTGGAACCAGTTTATGCAAAAGGCTTTGGGCCTCCCTCCCCTTCCAGGACCAGCCTAGGGTCAAGCTCTTAATGTGGGGCTGGGGGCTGGCAGCTCACAGTCAGTAGCATCAGGAGGCTGGAGCTGCTACCTCTGCCCTTCCCCATGGGTGAGTCATCTGGGGTGTGACCCTCTCAGCAACTAAGCACTTTCTGGCTTCTTTGGCATGAGGCTTACAGGTGACCTGGTGCTGAGAGATGTTCCAGCAACTTCCCTAGATGGGGGAAGGAAGATGTTCAGGATTTCATTCACTGGGTCTCTAAACTAGTGAGCCAAGCTGGGCAAGAGCTCTGCTCCACTTGAGTTCCTGATCAGGGCTATGAAGGATAGAGGTGGGGGACAGAAGGAAGGGGCCCCAGAATCCCACCAACCCCACCATTGAATCTTCTTAATCACCTCCCTTTCGTAGTCAGGGTCCCACTAGCCCGGCCTGAGCAGATGTAAGCCCACAGAGAAGCAGCTTTGACTTATCATAAAACATTCTAGGAGTCTGGGAGTAAAGGGCTGAGACGAGGGACTGGGGTGGGGATGTGGGTGCAGTGCAAGGAAGGAGAAGGATGGTTTAAATAGGAAGAATTAGAGCCAGTGGGTGAAAGCTGCTGTAGGTCAACAGCAATTCCACACCATAGTCCCTGCAATCCCACAGTGCATAGGGATGCTTAAAAGGTAATGAGTTCTTTGTCACTGGAGGTATGTAAATGTGTTTGAATATTACTTACTCTGGCCATCCACTTGGCTAAGAAAAGCCCTTTTCACTACCCCTATGTCACTGCCCCAACTTTGCTCTCAACTTTTCAACCCCAGGAGATGGGAAGGAAGCTACTTCCAGTTCAATTGGGTGGGGTCCTTCCTAGCCTCACACCCCCCACACCCCCCATGATTTCCCAATCCTGGCTGTCTGCTCTCCCTCCCTCTATCCCCAGAGCTTAGCCCAGCCCTCTACCCCCCTTTGAGCTGACAGCATGAGCTCATCTGGGCAACCCAAGGAGCCAGCAGAGGAAATTCTGAGTCACAGCAGAGGATGTGGCCAGGATGTTGCTCCAGGGAGAGGTGCCGTACCTCACGCAGCTGGAGGCATGGGCCAGAGGGATGCACCCACAGGGCGTGGAGCAGGGGTGACACCCCTCCTGAGGGCTCAGACCTCCCTCAGTGGCTGCTAGAGAAGGCCAGAGGGCACCTAACTGACAGAGAGTGAAAAGATCCAGGTGCTGAGAAGGGCACTGAGTCTAGAACCCCAGAACAAGGGAAACTTGGGCACAGGAAGAGAGCATTTCATCAAACCCTCACTGCTGAAAGAGGAGACTGAGGTCTAAGGAGAGAAAGTGGTATGAAGGTCACACCTCCAGCACTGGAGCGGCTCCTGCTTCCAACCCCTGTGGCTGGTGATTTTCAAACTGATTTGCTTAAATGAAATTGAATGCTCACACACAGGCAGACACGAGCTGGGCTGCATATGTGGAGATGACTGGATTCCCCTGTCTCTTCAGCTGTGGCTCCACGGAGCTCAGACAACCTGTGCCCACAGCAGGCCACCTAGCTGACTGGATGTGCCCAAGTGGAGTTGTGGAGAGACCCTGGGGCCCTGCGCTCAGGAATGGGGGAGAGGATGAAGACAGCAGGGGGCATGGCCCCCTCTGCAGCTTGAGCTTACCTGTGAGTCACCTGGGACCCCCGCAGGCTGGACATGGTCTCTTCCAGGTTCTGTCGAAGATCTAGGACATTCTGCACTGTCCTCTTTCTCTGGGACTCTGGGTCTGGAGGGAGAGAAGGAAGAGAGCTGAGTGAGTGAAGAGGATTAGAGGATCAGGAAAGTGGAGATTGACAGGAGACCAGTTCCTGGGGCATGGGAGTCACCTCTCTTCTCCCTTCCCAAAAGACGACCCCAGTGCTTGAGCCCTCTGAAGCCCAGTCCCTGGCAGTGGGCCCTAGGCATGGCCTTCTGGGTCTGTGCATGCCTCTCAGACCCCCCACGTAACTACCTTTACCCTTGGCTTTGTTTTGCAGAGGCCCTGCTTCTCACAGCAGAGGTCATGGGAAAGCCTTCCCATGTTTGAGATTGGCTAGAACATCTGCCTGAAACCCCCTCTCCAGTGGTATGCTGGTAAATGTTTAACAACTGGCTCCTGGAGGAAGGTGACACTGTGCTATATAACATTTACCAATTTCTGTGGTGTAAATACTCCTACCACGGTCACGTTCAATCTATCAAGATGATGTCATTGACCACAGAGTTATAAGAGGAGATGCTAACAACTGGCTCTGAAGAGTTGGTAAAAGCTAGCTTCAGCATACATGAGCCCCATGCCCTGACTGGTAACATCTGGGGTTGCTCAATGGCGTCAGTTCCGATATAGCCTCCCAAAGGTGAGATGGCTGGTGAGGAGGTGGAGGTGACGAGCAAGTATTTCTTGGAGTGCAGACTGAGCTCGGAGAGTTCCCACACAGTGATACAAGCCTGAGGGAGAAGGATCCACGGGGGTGGCCCCATCCTTAAGACTCTTAAATGATCAGGGACCAATTTATTCAACTTTGCTTTCCAGGCAGGATGTTATCAACCAGGATAGATGAGAATCTACAACAGCAAATAGGAATTTTTCCCACCAATAACTTTTCCCATGTTATTTCCCAAGGCGAAAATAACATCCAAATAACCGAGCCATGCCTGAGCAAGAAGGAACCCAAAGAACGTTTTCTTTCCTTCTTTCCTTCAATCCATCCAATACACTTTTATCAAACACACATTTTGTGTCAGGCCCCACATTAAGTCCTAAAGACCATATAATGAATGGGCCCTACCCCATGGTTTATCTTTTACTTTGGGACCTAAAAGTCACAGAATGGAGCCAAATCCCCCAGTGCCTCTGTGAAAGACAAGGATCTGCAGGACAGTCAGGATAAAAAGATGATGCTGAAACAACAGAGGAAACCCAAGAATTCTGCTTCTCCAAGCTCCATCCCCAGGCCCTCTGCAGTTCTCTGCAGCAAGCCAAACTGCCCCCCCAGCCCCTCCCCGCAGACTCAGCAGGAGTCTGAGGTTCTTTTAGCTGCCAAAGAGAACATTTCTGAATCCCTTCAAGAGGTATTTTCTTCCCCAACACTAAGCTCAGGCTGCCTGGCAGGCAGCTTGGTGATTGTCTTGTCAGCAGGGGAGAAGCTGGGTGGCAGGGGAGAAGCTAGGTGGGGCGGGCAGTGAACAGGCTGCACTGTGCTCTCCAGAGCCTGCGGGGTGCCCTTTCTGAAAACCAGCTCCACCCAGGCCCAGCCATCTCTCCTTTCTCCTCCCTAAGAGACCTCCCCCGTATCCTCTCATGGTGGCAAAGAGCAGTGATAAACGGCAGGCGTCTGTGCCAGTGGCCTGAGTTCTGTCTCCAGCCCTGGCATCACTTCTGTGGCCGCTATCCTGGCTGGTGTCACCTTGTAAGTTGTTCTGTGGCTTTAACGGATGGTTTGGCATGGAACACAGACAGGGTCAGAAAGGGTAGTTGTAAAATGCCTATGTGGGGATCAAGAACATGGTGCCAAGGTGTGGGTTCCTGGGCCCACACTTTGAAGGGTGATGCTTTTTATGTTTGGCAGAGATGAGGGACAGGCACACACGTCTCCAAAGGGTGTATATTCCCAAAGAGGAAGGTGATGAAGAGTAACTCAGAGACTTCTGTGTGTGCTGGCCCCTTTGCATGCATCATCTATCTGATTCCTTATATTTCTAGATTTGTGCTCTTGACCCATTTTGCAGATGAGAAAACTGAGAAACCAGTAAATTGCCCAAGGGCACATGTCTAGTGTGCAGCACGGGGAAGAGTTGAGCCCAGGAAGAAACGTGCATTGCTTTTGACATATCACAGGGCATCTCTGCAACACTAGCATCAAGCACATAACTGTGCTTATGAGCATCTTAAGAATGGATGAAGGTTACCACGATTTTTTAAGATTAAAAAAAATACATCTTAAAAGTGGATGCATGTCACATAAGAAAATGGCTTTTGTTTTGTTTTTAAAGGAAAAATGTTTAGCCATATGGTAGCCTGCCTCAGGAGGGTAACTGCATTCCCTGATGATCAGACCCTGGGGCATAGAGCAGGGTGGTAGGAACTTAGATCTGTGTGCCCAGTACCAACAAAGAAAGGATGCTTAATGCTTCTTGTTACACTTGTCACAGTGCCCTCTTTTTCAATATTTCTTCCTTTAAAGACTTCCACCCTAGGCCCCTACCTCACTTCCATGTCAACAGAGTGTGGCAGAAATGTAAGGATTCATGTAGATGATACCTGCAAAGGGGCGGGCACACACAGAAGTCTCACCATAATCTCTTAGACTGGCCAAAAATTAGACCCACAGGGTCCTTGGAAGTGACTCAATCCAACCCTGTCACTGGAGAGATAGGAGGCTGAGGTCCAGGGAAGGGGTGACTCGCTATTATCATGGAGAGAAGCTGTTGAAGATCTGACTCCAGGCAGGCTACCCACAGGTGCAGGTGGGGGGGCATGCAGAGAAGGAGGCTGGGACAGAGCTTAATTTGCTGGGAGTGGCCAGGGTCTGCTCTCAGCTCCAAGGCAAAGATAGGTCCTGTAGTGGCGACACCTGCCCTACAGCAGTGTCCTCTGGTGGCCGTTTTGGGTATGTCACACTGCTTTTCCAAGGCTGGTGGGTGGCTGGGGGCTCCTGAGAAGGCTGGCTCTTCTCCACATCCTTGGGTGACAGACACCCACATTAAGACTCCCATATTCCTGGGAGTGGACAGCTGCAGCCCTGGGTCAAGAAGACTCACACAAATAAAAGGAAGGCCTCTGGAGCTAAAGGGGCTGCAAATGCTTTGCCTAGGTGGGGGAAGGGGGCAATTTGGCATTCACACCCATGACCCTGAAGGAATTTTTACTCATTTAGCTTAATGATATGAGTAAATTGCATTTGCAAGAGAATTTACTCCACCTCTCACACTCACCTTCACCCTACTGCACTCCACTCCCAACCTATAACTAAGCTTCACCTCTATCCCCCGAGGGTGAGGACCGGGATGGGGTGAAAGTATCTGAGGCATATGCTACTTTGTGATGCTGAGAACAGCAACCTAGATGTTTAATGATTTCTTCCACTGGCTAAGTCAAGATGCCTTGGAGCCTACCTCCATGTCTCTGCCACTTGTCTGGTCTGGGCCAGGCCTGGTGCTCACACTTGTAATCCTAGCACTCCGGGAGGCTAAGGGGAGAGGATTGATTGAGCTCAGGAGTTTTAGACCAGCCTGAGCAAGAGTGACATCCCGTCTCTACTAAAAATAGAAAAACTAGCTGAGCATGGTGGCAGGTGCCTATAGTTTCAGCTACTCAGGATGAGCCCAAGAGGTTGAGGTTGCTGTGAGCTACCATGATGCCACAGGATACTACCCAGGGTGACAGAGTGAGACTCTACCTCCAAAAACACGTCTGGTCTGTGTGCAGGGTCACCTTAGGGAACAAAATAGAGCCCAGATGTGGCAGAGATGAAAGAGTCTGGTGGCCCATCTCCTCCTTCAGTATCCCTTAGTGTGGGACATGCTCAGAAGACTCCATAATATGTGGCACCTTTGCACAAATTAGAACAAGGTCCTCTCCAGGCTGGCCCAGCTCTGGCTAGTAGAGTACACCTTTTTCCTTCACTGGACACCAGATCAGGACATTCCCTCTAACATCACACACACACACACACACACACACACACACACACTCTTATTCTAAGGGCCTGGGAGTACTTGTTCTATTAATGCCTACAGAACAAGGTCCAGCTGCAGGAGTGGAGGGTATGCATAACAAGCAGGGTCGGAGGGAGGCCACGTAGGGCTCCTAACAGTCCCAGGGTGACACCACTGTCTGTTATCCTGGGATGCCCCTCCAAGCCTTTCCCTGTAAATGGAGCAACCAGGGAGGATGTATGTGCTCTTCAGGCTCAGAGGAGATGTAAGAGACTCTCCAACTCAACCATCACCATGGCAACTCACAGTCGCCACAAACAGCAGCACCCTCCCAGCATGCACTGGGCATCTGCAGGGCGAGGTGGTGTTTCTTTCTACTTCTGTTGGCTCTTACACATGACCACAGAGAGCATACTGTCCATCTCAAGAGACTTTGGGCTAAGGACTGGCAATCAAATATGCCTGACACACAGGCAAATGCAAATAACACCCAGCTATTTAATGTTTGTCAAAAGGCATTTTCTATGTTATTTAATTTGAGCCAGAAGATTCATCACAGGTTTGCTTGACTCCAAAGCCTCTGTTCTTTCCACTATAATACAATATAGTGCCTCAAAATATGTAGGAATACCTCCAGATATACACCTACTGGTGGTCTAGACTGTAGCTGTAGAAACCCTTACACAGTTCTGCAATTCTACAAACATACCCATAAAACATTTATGTGGACATAGCTCCCACAGTAGGGGAGGAAAAAAGAGACTAAAAGATGCTAGAGGAAGAGAGGTAATTTAACCTGGAGAAGGAATGGCCCAGGGTTCTTCTGTCCTCTCCAATGATGAAACAGGAGAAACAGGCTTCCTCAGGATCATGAATTCCCTAACACCAAGAGACCAAGACACTGGGGCAAAACTGACATTGTGGTGTAGAAAGGACATAGTTTTTAGCATCAGAAAGACCTGTGTTTCAGGTCCTGGCACTGTCCTTTCCTAGCTTGTTTGACCTTGAAGTCATCTCACCTTGCTGCAGTTTTCCCCTCTGTAAAATGCAGAGAGAAATAATATCCAGCTGATGGGGCTGTTGTAAGGCTTAAAGAGCTAATTCACTAATATGCTTAGAGCACGGTGCCTGGTACATAGTAGGTGCTCTATAAATGGTAGCTCTTACCTGTCAGAAGACACGAGGTGGGTGAGCAGCACAGATGGGTGAGTGAGCAATGAGAGCACACTCAGGCTGTCCCTGGAGCTGGCTCCCTGTCTCTTTCATTTGCAGATGAGTGGTGCCTGCCCCTGGAGGTTGCAGCTCAGAGGGACTCTGAATTCTCTTCCAGGACCTCACTCAGGCTGCCGGAGACCCTCATGCCTGGAGCTAGGGGATGGATGAGGTAGTAACATAGCCACGTCTCTGGTCATCAGGCCCAGCTAGCCCCCTCTTACTGCAGTGACTCTACATCTTCAACCCTTTTTTCTTGGAGCCATTCTCAGCTAGGAAATGTCCTGGGCCTTGGGGGCCTCCTCTGGCCAGTGGTCTTAAGATCCCATGTAGTAAAGGGTGGGAAGCCTCCAGTTGAGGGCAGTAACCCCAACAGATTCGGGGAAGTTCAGGAAGAAGGAGGCTCCCAGGGATCTCTCACCCAGCAGCCAAATTTCCCCAAGTTCTATAAAATTTTAATTATTAACTGACAATTAAGTAAACTGCAATAACTGCCTGTTGAAATCTTAATTACTTCCACCAATGTTTCAGAACCCACATTAGTAGTTTAGCCCAGGGCAGAGGCCACAGAGGACTAGATTTGCATCTGACTTCGAGACTGGCTTTTGCTGTGACTGCTGGGATGAGGTGGGAACCAACAGAAGAAAAAGAAGTGAGCCAAGAAGAGGAACATTTCCAACGGTTCCAAAAGATCCTCTGCCTTCTTTTATAGATGAAGGGAAAACAATGCATCACTCAGGCCCAGAGAGTGGCAGGGCAGGTGTGACTCCTGGCCCAGCTCTATGCTGTGGGCTGGTGCTGAAACGCACTCAGGTGCATCACCAGAGGAGGTGAACTGCAACCTCTGTTAAGCATGTGGGGTAGTCTGGGATGAGGTCCACGTAGAAAACCAGATAGACCAAATGACCCAGAAACAAGAAGGATTAAACAAGCATCACACACACACACACACACACACACACACACACACACACACACACACACTCTCTCTCTCTCTCTCTCTCTCTCTCAACTCCTAAGAAGATGGAAAAAAAATCTTTCCTGACCCTATTAGATCCAGGGTAAAGTCCAGGTCTTCTGTGAGTTGTGAAATTTGTCACAGTTTGGGCTCTTCGTATAACAGGCCAAGCATCATATGCCATTATAAACACAACTAACAAAAAGATTTTCAGCCCTAGCCATTGGGCCACTTTCTCCAAATAGTATTTATTATGATAGCTGCAGAAGATCGTCAGTTTATTAGTACACCACAACTGGTATTTGCTGATGGTCATTTTGTGCCTGCAATAAGTCAAATGTCCTTGGGAATCTGAATCATTTTTATCCCTCTCCTCCACTCAAGGACATAATCTTCAAACTCCAGCCAGAAAGGGCATTGCAGGCCCATCAGTGCACTCCTTGGTCTAATGATAAATTCCAAGTCTCTACCCACTGCTCAGAGACTGGATTTAGTGGGTCCAGTGGGTTCTTGTAGCCATTGACCTTGCACTGACTTCATCACTGCAGTGAGTCTCAGGGCACTGAAAATCAACAGATGACCCCCATTCGAGTTTCCTCTGCCCTCACGTAGAGCACAGTAACTGTCCCTGCAGCAACTCCATCCCCTCCTTCTACCCTTTTCTCCACCATTTGATGACCCCAGAGGCCCTAGAATAAATGCTAGCAGGCCTCCAGGCTAGAGACACCCTATTTCCATGGAGTGTGCAGGCAGGGGACTATTTATTCTGTTACTAATCCTATCCTTTCTCTCATCCCCCACTCAAGTCACAATATTGTCAAAGGCAGTTGTCACTGAACCCCCGCAGTGTAGCAAATCTCACATTTCTAGTTGTTGAGTTCTCCTGGTCCCAGAGGAGCTCCCAGGGTTTTTATCTTTACCCTGGAGAATCCTGAGCCTTCTCAATCAGTGAGTGGTTGAGACTTAGAGACCTTGGAGAGGAGTGTTCGGTGGCCCTCCTGCTGTTTGCTGCCTGAGGTCACATTCCCAGAAAGGGCCAGGACTAAAGAAATAATGTGCTGGCCACATGGGTGAGGCAAGGGAAAAAAAAAAAGGAGGAAAAGAAGCAAATGTGGAGCCAGGGGGAGGCATTCATGGGCCCCCCAGCCTGGACTTGCAGTTGTTTTTCCAGATCACCTACAGTTTTGATTTTCATTGAGTAAGAGTCTTAGATTGGGGACCCTTGGTAATGTGTCATCATTAGGCACTGGGCTAAGAACAATCATGAAGTAGGGAGTGTGAGAAAGGCTGTCTAGGGTATGTAAAAGGAAGTCTAGTTTGGCTGTCCTTAAGGCACATGCCAGCTAGCTATGGGGCCTTGGGAAAATTATTTCCCCTCTCTGAGCCTCAGTTTCCCTGTCTATAAATAAGGGAATTGGGTAGAGGATACACAAGTCCCTACCCAGCTCTGACGGTCTGGTTCTATGGTTTTGTACGTAGCTGAAGTCCATATAGGCATCTTTTCTCCCAGAGTACATTAATAATGCAGATGCCAGGGTGCTACTCCCAGAGATTCTGATTCGGCGGGATGGAAACGGGACCAGTTCTCACAGTGGGTGACATGATACATAGGTCACATTTGGGGAAATCTTTCCATCTTGTTGCACACCACCACAACAGGATGTCCACCTAAAAAGCAGGCTTGACTTCCTGATGCCAGGCAGCTGGGCAAACTGTCCCTGGCCTTCATAGCAAGTCTACTCTCTGGTCACAAGTCCACTGTCTGTTGTCGACGAAAGCCCATTTCTACATCCCCAGGCTTTGGACAAGTGGAGCCACTTGCTTCCTGCTCCTCTGTCTGGTAGCCCGAGCATTACGGAGTCTCTGGGGCTTGTTGCTGAGAAGGGCCACAAGGGGGCGCTGCCGGCTCTCGCCCGACTGTGGCCCCGGGGCTGCCGCAGTGCTGCAGTATGAGCAGCCGTCTCGCTGTCAGATTTGGGCGCAGCCAGCCACCCACAAGGTCTCTTTCCCTCAGTAGTCTGCTCAGCACAACTCCTTTCCTCCTGGGCTCTGCATTCCTAGGAATGACATCCTTCCCCCGACCCCAGGCTTTGTACTCAGGCTGTATTGACAGCCTGGGAGAACAGCGAACAGTCTATGGCAGCTCTGGACAGAGGAGCTGCACAAGAATGGACAGAGAGGCAGGTCTGATCTCTGGCGGTTTGCCAGCCAGCCCTGGGCTCCCGGGAGGGTTCCAAGGACCTGTGGGCTCCACATGGCAAGCTCAGATTCAGGGCCAAAGTTTCAGAGAGACTCCAGCTGGCCTTTTGGCTCCAATGCCCTGGAGAAGTGGATCCAGGTTTAAATCCGTGCTCTTGAGGTCCTGCCTCTGCTCCTCTGCAATGTTCTTGAGGCAGGCAGCTTGCCTGACTGATAAGGAAGAAGGAGAGTGCACCCTCCAACCTCTGCCCCACCCAGCCTGGCCCTTTCTGGGGCAGCAGTCTTTCTCTGCGGTGAGCTGAAGGCAGAAGAGAACTAAGGGCAGTCCCGCATGGACGACACATTTGGGCCACAGCCTGTAGGGGACTGCTCAGCCTCACTCAACCCTGTGCACAAGTGCAGCCTTGGTGGTGAACTTGGGGAGTGAGCTTAAAGTTCCAGGGAAAAGCTGCAGCCCCGCAGCCATTCCTTAACATCTAGCACCAACCTCATTTAGGGAAGGACTTATTAGGTCAAGGGCAGCCAGTACTGAGGGCTGTGGGAGCAGGACAGGACATCTGGCCTTGAGCTCTTTTTGGAAAGAGTGCTAGTTTCTTAATCCTATATTCTTCATTTCAAGAAAAACACCGCCCCCCCAAAAAAAGAAAAGATACTTTCATTTGATTTAAAAACAACTATAAAGTCCCTGAAATATTATTGCTTCGCCTGTCTTTTCCAATAGGTCTTTTCTTGGGAATAAAAGCAGTTTAAAAGCTAAAAAAAAAAAAAAAAAGAAAGAAAGAAAAACACCTCCCTGCCCCATTTCCCTTTGAATCTTAGGTTATAGGATCAGAGAGAAGATTCTTGAATATACATATCTTCTCTCATTTAAAGACTTGGACTCAAGGTCTGGGCCTAGAGGACAGGCCTCCTGTGGAAGATGGCCTGTCAGTCTCAGCCTAGGGTCACAGCCTCCCATTTCCTGACAGGTCCTAAGTCTCTTGCCCAGTGAACCTCAAGGTTTAGTGGAAATGTTTTCCATTAGCGATGCTGCCCAGAACCTTTATGTGACACTCTGCTCCAAAGAAGTCACTGCTGCTGGGAGCTGGGAGTGGTTGTTATAGCAACAATGTATACAGCGGAGAGAACCATCTGCAGGCAAAGAGAGGGTGGGAGAGCTGGGTCCAGGTGTGGATGACAATTGGAAGAGGCCCCGGGGGATTTCTGGGTGTTAACACGAGTAATATTAGTACTGGATACAGCACTGTTACCAGGCACTATTCTAGGAGCTTTATGAAGAGTAGGCCGCTTAATCTTCATGACAATCCTTTAAGATAGTCCAGTTATTATCCCCATTTTACAGATGAGCAAACTGAAGTCCAGGGAGGTTAAGTTAAGAGAATATAACAATTAAATGGTAAATCAGAACTTGAACCCAGATAGTCAGACTCTGGAGCTTCATCGTCAGTTTTGTAGCCATTAGACAGACAGTGAGATACAGATAGATATCATTCAAGTATCATAAAATCCACCCTTATAAAAGTGTACAATTCGATAGTTTTTAGTACATTGGCACTGCTGCAGAATCATTAACAGTATCTAATTCCAGAACATTTTTATTACTCCCCAAAAAAGCCCATACCCATGAACAGTCATTCCCTAGTCTCCTCTTGCTCCGACTCCTGGCAACTAATTTCCTTTCGTCTCTATGGATTTGTCTATTCTGACGTTTCACATAAATGTAATCATATGATATGTGGTCTTTTGTGACCAGCTTCTTCCACTTGGCACAGAGTTCTCACAGTTCCTCCACGTTGTAGCATGCATCTTTTCAAGGCTGAATAATATTCCACGATGTGCATATATCACATTCTGTTATCCATTCATTTGATAGCCATTGGGTCATCTCCCCTTTTGGCCTGTTATGAATAATGCTATTATGAAAATTCACATCCAAGTTTTTATATGAACATTTGTTTTCATTTCTCTTGGACAGCTGCCTAGGAGTACAAACAATGCTGGGTCATACAGTACCTCTATATTTAACATTATGAGGAACTGTCAGACTGTTTTCCAAACTGGCTGCTCCATTTCTCATTCCCACCAGCAGTGTAGCTCCAATTGGAGCCCCAATTTCTCTGCCTCTCATTGACACTTGTCATTATCTGTCTTTTTTTTTTTTTTTTGCAGTTTTTGGCCAGGGCTGGGTTTGAACCCGCCGCCTCTGGCATATGGGGCCGGTGCCCTACTAATGAGCTACAGGTGCCGCCCTATCTGTTTTTTTGATTATAGCCATCCTAGCATTTGTGGAGTGGTATCTCACTGTAGATTTAATTTGCATTTCCCTGATGACTAATGATGTAGAGTATCTTTGATATTTAAATTAATTAAAATTAAAGTTTCAAATTCAGTTCCTCAGTTGCACTAGCCACATTTCAAGTATTCAACAGTCACATCATTATATTGGCTAGTGAGTACTCGGATACTGCTTCAGCCCACTCGGGTTGGTTTACACTGATACCATAAGGTTTTTCTTCTATACAATATTTTCCTATGGTATACTTTCAAATTCATTTTATAGATGGACCCCATCTTTAGGCTCCTGGGGCTGTGCCACAAAGGCCCAGAGTTGGTTAGACAGAGGCTTGCCCAAGAACATGTGTTTGAGTCAGGTGCAGGAGACAGCCAGCAGCAAAGGTGAGTTCAGGCTTTTCCCATTTGGCTCCACACACTGTCCATTCCCACTCCTTTGCAGGCCCCCAGCCCCAGGCCTGTCCCTAAATTCTTGATGCCAATTCTTTTCCCAGAACCTACCAGTGGCCAAGAGACAAAATGTGCCTCCTCTGAAGATGCCACTCCTTCCATCAGACCATCAGACAGGTCTGATGGAAGCAGACCTGTCTCTGTCACAGCCCTGCCTGCACCCGAACTCCAGGAGCCAGACCTTTCCTGAGTTCTCCAGCCTACACCTGGGCAGGGTTCCACCGTGCAAGATATGAATCCCATCCATTCTCCTGGAAGTGGCTGCACTTCAGAGAGAAGGCAAGTCAAATAAGCAGACCTTCACTGCCTCTGAAGCACTGATCAGCCTCTCAGATCCTGAAGGGTTGAAACCTGCCCTGCAGCACTAGCTTCTACCTTAGCCACTGTGTGCAGGATTCTGAGTCAGCTGCACAATGGGGCATGCCCTCTGGGAGCCTGCAGCCAGGAGGCTGGTATGCACGGCTGTGGGCAGGCATCATCAGTACCTGGGGGTGAGAGCTTCTGTTGGGGACTGATTAGAAAATGATATAATGAGGATGCATTGGGGCAATCAGGGAGGGGCTCCTGGAAGACGGGGCCTACTGATCTGAAACTAAAGGGAGGAAAGGGAGAAATCTGAGCACTGGCAATAGGCCAAGTCCCTGCCTGGTTCAGGAATGGTATAGACTAAGCCATGGCTGAGCCATAAGACAAAAAGGTCTGGCTCTGGGCATTAGATCATGGGTGGTCATGGGACATGGAATCGGGGAATCCTGGTCAAATCCCAGCTTTACTCCTAAAAAGCCCTATGACCTTGGGCAAAGTACTTACTTTCTGGGCCTCAGTTTTCTTACCTATAAAATGGGATAATAGCACCTAACTCTCAGAGTTGTTGTCAGAGTTTATCCTTTCCTCCTGCTAAAGAGCAGAAACCTGTCGTATTCATAATGCATCCCTACATAACACCTCAAATACAGTGGATGCTCCACACATTGTTTTAAAGAAACACAGTGGGGAGGAGAGGTATGATGTGGAGAGTGGGAACAGGATGGAGAGGGAAACAAAGCAAGTGCGGCAGAGTGGTTGGGCTGCTGGTCTAAGGGCTGGTGGGCCTGTGCACAGGCCAGTATAGACAGCCCCTGCCACCAGCCTGGGAAAGGCTGAATGTTAGCACATAGCGAAAGTCAGCACTAGGCCAGGAGTGGTGACTCATGCCTGTAATCCCAGCACTCTGGAAGGCCAAGGTGGGTAGATCACCTGAGCTCAGGAGTTTGAGCAGCTTGGGCAAGAGTGAGACCCCATCTCTACTAAAAATGGAAAACTTAGTCAAGCACTGGGGCATACCTATCGTCCCAGGTACTCAGGAGACTAAGGCAGAAGATATGGCTTGAACCTAGGAGTTTAAGGTCGCTGTGAGCTAGGCTGATGCCATGGCACTTCTAGGCTTGGTGACAGAGCGAGACCCTGTCCCAAAAAAATAAAATAAAAATAAAGAAAAACTAGTCAGGCATTGTGGCAAGAGCTTGTAGTCCCAGCTACTTGGGAGGCTGAGGCAAAAGGATTGCTTGAGCCCAAGAGTTTGAGGTTGCTGTGAGCTGTGATGCCACAGCACTCTACCTAGGGTGACAGAGTGAGACTCTGTCTCAAAAAACAAAAAAGTCAGCTGGCACAAGCCCCAGAGGTGGTTTAAAAGACACAGACACTGAGGTTCTAACAGGGCGGCAGTGACTTGGTCAAGATGACAACCTGCTAATCTCAGAGCCAGGCCCAGGGACGCAATAGAAGGTCCGGTTTTAAGGAGGATTCTGAGGCAGAAAGGTAGGGTAAGGTATGGGCGATGCAGGCTGTCACGGAGGGCGTGCTCCCCTGCTTGAGGAGGCCCCACACACCTCCTCCTCCCCTGCCCAGCTCAGCCTGCACAGCATCTGCTCCTACATCAAAGAGCTGACACTCGCCCCGCCTGGCTGCCTCCCTGGAGGGTTCTCATTTCTGGGAAAGCCTTCTGTGTCACTGATCCCTTCAAGCCTCTGCTGCCCACCACTGGGGACCCTTTGACTCTGCCCATCTGTCACTAGCAAGTCTCCCCATTTCCAGGATGGTCCCACTGCCCACCAAAAAGACCAGGCTTAGACAAAGGCCAAGGGACATCCCCAAGGTTTGGGTACCAATTGAAGCAAGAAAGAGCTAGGTTAGATTTAAGAAAGACTTCTAATTAAGAAGGCAGAGAAATCCTACAGTGATACTTAAGGTTTGCTGAAGAGTTATTTAAAAGGGGCCGGGCAGTGCCTATGGCTCAATGAGTAGAGCACCAGCCCCATGTACCAAGGGTGGTGGGTTCGAGCCCGGCCCCAGCCAAACTGCAACAACAAAAAAAGGTGGGGGGGAGCCAACGTTCTATGAGGCAAGAGGGGATGAGAGAGGAAAGAGACAGCATTTCCTGCGTGTGTTGTGTGTGCCAAGCATGATGACAGACTTTCTGTCCTTGTAACAAAACAAGCCCGGGTGGGAGTGGTAAGCACAATTACTCCCATTTCATATGTGTTTGGCTCAGACAGCCCAGTTAACTTCCTAAAGTCACACAGCTTGTGTAACTGGTATGGTTGAGATCTGAATCCCAGTCTAATGTGAAGTCCATGCTTTTACCAAAATAAATTATAAGTGACAAAGACAATATAGCTGGACACCAGGAGGCCCTTCCTGACTGACATGCTAGAATTGCTCTCCTCACAGATCACAGGATGAGGCCTGTCCTCACTATGTGGAATGAATGAGATTCGGAATTGCCAGGAGACAGAGGAGTAATGGGCTACCGGCCAAGCCACGCATTTCTCTACCTCCAAGATGTGGGGCCGCTGGCCAGTCTGGCCTCGCTGGCAGTCACCGCTCCTGTCCAATACTTCCTTGAGGGAGCCCTTTCTCTCCACTCGGCTCTGTCCCAGCTCTGGAACCTGTAAAGCTTCTGGCCATAGAAGAACCTTCCTAGAGTGTCTGGCAGGCAGGTTGTGCTTGTCTGTGTGCCAAGACCAATGGCTGTTCCCTACTGCCTGATCAGAGCATCCTGAATTCTCCTCTTCCGTCCAATTCCCATGCAGGAGCCTGGGAACCAGCTGCAGCCAAGAGCAGAGTTTCAGCATCATTCCCTGTCCCCTCCTTCACGTAACACGTGTTGGGACTAGAGGTCCCACTCCCACCCTGACCCTGCCCTGCCCCACGACCCAGCCTCTCACTGGAGGAAGACAAGGGGTCTCCACGTTTCTGGAAGGGAAGTGGTTTCAGAACTCAAATAACCAGGCTTGTGGTGCCCAGGAGCAAGCTGTTCAGCTTTTCTGGGCCTCAGTTTCTCCTTCCAAAAAAAATTAAACCCGTTCCTGCTTCCTGAGAGGAAGGCACGTGAAGAGGAGAGAGAAGGGGAGTGAGCAGGAGTGTGTGTACTGTGTATTCCTCCCCAGAACCACGGGCAGCCTGGCCCCTGCTGTGGCCCAGGGGCAGGGTAGGGACTGGGTGGGGGCTGCTCTGGAGAGCCTTTGGACCCCTATCCAGTGAGGCCAGGAGAAGACACCAAGAGGCAGTGGAGGAAGTCGGGAAAGCATGGGAGGCAGCTAGGGTCCCTAGCTCTTATGAAGCCCTCTAGGGCCTGAACACAGCTCACAGTGGCTCTGGTCCTATACTGCAGTCACCAGGCACCTTAGGGTAGGTCCCCATTTGAATGGAGTTAAATTCCCGGGGGAAAAAACCTCCCCCAGAGAGACCGTCCTGGTCTGCCAAGCTTACGAAGTCATATCTGGGTGCAGCAATGACACACCCTTCCAGCAGAGAGCCCCCCTCCTTCCCCATACTGCAACCCCCAGCCCTCACCCCCAGGCTGGCTAAATATGCTGGGGCTCAGGAAGAAACCAGCATGGCTTCTTTCTGCTGGAGCCCCTGTAAGGAAGGGCGGAGGTGGGGCAAGGGAAGAAGCTCCCCCTGTGTGCTGAATAAGGTTCAGCTTGAACCAAGAACCACACACAAGGCAAAGGTGAAGTGAGGGCCCTAATCAAGAGTGCTGGAGAGGACAGCACTCCCCAGAGTGCCCCTGGCACACATGCAGGCAAGTGGGCACTGCCCTGATATTATTTGTTCCATCTTCTGCCCTCATCCCTTCCAGGGGGGCAAGTGCCCTGAACATGGAAGATGCCGACCCTGGGGCCATGTTAAGAGATGAGCCAAGGCTAGGCTCCGGAGGCTTGCCAGAGAGACAGGACAAGAGAAATGGGCACTTACGGCCTGGGCGGTCTCACTTCTTGGATGTCAAAATTGATCCCATCTGTCCCTTTACCTTTAGAAGCAAGGAGGCAAATGCTTCTTAAACGCCTACTGTGTGCCAGGGCCTTTCACATTGATCATGTCATGTGAGCCCCACAATGATCCTGTGAAGCAGGTACTATGACAGTTCATTTGGCAGCTAAAGAGACTATAAGCAATTTGCTGTAGGTCTCAGCTACAAAGCAGCAGGGCTGGGATTAGAACCCAGCCTCTCTGTCTCCAACTGCAGGGCTCAGCCTGCTGCACCACTCTGGAGAGGGCATCTTGCCCATCCTGATTTTCAACGAATAGGCAACCGAACAGAATGCAGAGCCCAGAGAACACAGACTCCTAGCTATTTATGGTTCTCCTGATTCACTTCTCATCTTGTCAATGGGATGTACCTATTCTTAGGGACATGCTGCTGATCACCTACAGCGGCCAGCTTCCCAGTACTCACCCTCCTGCCTCGGCAGCCAGGGCTGGTGGTGCTGGCCACATTCTCCCTGGAAATGATCCCCAGCCCATCTCGGGGCAAGAGGCCCAGCAGCTGGTGACCCTGCCCCCACCCTCCCTAGGGTCATCTATCTTTAATGAGCCAGAGGACCCAAAGGGGGCACCCTGGGCTTGGGAGGGATGAGAGACAAGATGGGAAATCAGCTGCCTGTGCCTGGCTCTGTCTGCAGTCCCCCCTTTTTTTTCAGAGAAGAAAAGGACTATCTTGGCACCTCAAAGTTTCCTGGCCATTACTCTCACTTCCTCTACTATCCCATGCCCCACCTGGGGGAAGCCCCAGTGACGATTAGGGGACTGAATTAGGGGACTGCAGGTCCCCTCTCCTCCAGCACCCTCCTCTCTGCTCAGCACTGACTGGCAGTTGCCATAGGAACTGTGGCCTAAGGCTTCGCTCTGGGGACAGAGAGCAGAGTCTTGACTGAATTGATGTCTGTGCGTGTCCCCTCCCCCACCAGGAAGCCAAACTGGGGACAGAGAATTTGGGGGAGAGAAGAATTTTGCATGGTGGAGGGAGTGGAACCAAAGCCTGGCTGGAGGCTGGAGGATGGCTCTGGTGGCTTCAGACTAGCCTTTTCCTGGCCCTGGCCCAAAAAGCTTAAAAGGATGTCCTATCCATACACCCTTGGGCCTCTGCAATATGAGACTTCAGTATCTCTTCAGTGACATTCGAGTCTTTGGCCCTTTGTTAAAGACCTGCTATAATAAATTTTTGGCCTGATCTTGCTTTATTTCCCTACACATTCCTTCTACCAACTCAGGCTGGCCTGTCACTGCTTCTTTGCTTGAACTCTCCCTCCTACTGCTCCCATCTACAGGAACTTCTTCCCCAGCCTTCCATGCCCAGTTAAAGTTATACCTCCTCCAAGAAGCCTTCTTAGACTATTCCAGAGGTCATTTCCACTTCAAGCTCCAGAACATTTGACCTCTGAGCCCCTATCATCAAGGAGCAGGTGCCGCGTTTGCAGTGACAAGTCCTGGTGCCTGCTGGTCTCCTCTTCCCAACTAGCCCACCACCAAGCCAGCAGCCCTGGGCAGCACACGACAGGTGCCCAGGAAATGCTGTTTGAGTGAGTGACCTGCATTCAACCTCCTCCCCCTAAAAGAGTACAGACTTTCTTTCATCTGGCCACTTTCTCCTGGTAGAAATTACTATTTCTCTCTTAGGGTTCCTGCTGAGCCTGCAACAGACTTCTGTCACAGCCAATGTATCACTCAATCACTGGCACCAATTTACACATCTACCTGCCTCCGGGGCAAAGGCCATATGCTCTCCTCATCTCTGAATGCCCAAACCCTGGCCCTATGCCTGGTATGCCATAGGTCCTCAACAAAGGCCTGCTAAACAAAGGCATCCCCTGAACATCATTACATAGCACCCCTACACCCACTCACCTGCCATATTTGTCTTGCCTCACAGGCCTCTTTGGTTAATAGATGGGCAGGGAGGAAGCCCTTTGTCCCCATCTGCCACTGGAGGGTCTCCTTGCTCCTTCAGTGCCCACTTCCTTCTGGAAACTTTCAAGTGATCCCTCCCACCCCGATTTCCGGACCGACCATCTCAACCCTGGCCTTCTGCCTCTCAAACACCAGCAGGTACTATCCCTGCCAGTTTCTCCCAATGCTCAGTGTCTCGCTTGATTCTCCAAAGGCAGAAGCTGCATTTTTCTTTACTTCCTGTTGCAGGTGCCTAATGCAGGGCTCTGCCTCCATCCTGCCTGCAGGTGGACTGCAGGCACAGCCCTGCTCTGCGCCTACTGGAGGGTGGACTCAGAGAGCCCTGCTCTGTGCCATGTTCTCAGGGAACACCTGACTCCTCCAGTCACACACGTGAGCCTTTGTCTACCTCCCTGATATCTCAGCCTCAGTGCTCCCCTGTCAGACACAAATCAGGGGGAAATGACTCCCCAGACACCATAAACGCTTTTAATGGAGACGAGGAACTCACTCTAAAGATTTTCCTGCATTTTCTAGACCATTATTAACTCCTATTACCAGGGAGCCACAGTGATTTTCCCTGGGCAGACAGACATATATATTTTACTGGACACACAACTCTTTAACACCCATTGAAAAAACTACAGAAAATTCACCATCCGAGATTTATAAACCTGAGCTATCTGTCACTCTACCCTGGTGCCTAACTTTTCAGTGATCTTTTCCCTAAAAAGATTCCAAAGAGACTCACTAAGCCAGCTCTTAGGCGACACTCCTCTGAGCTCTCACAGCACCCTCTGTGTCCTACCACCCAACACTCCCCACGTCAACTGCAATTGCCAGCCTGCATCCCTAGATCCACACCTAACAATGGCAGCCCTGTCAAGTGTCCACTGTGGGATCTCCAGTGCATGTGACATAGGCTCGTTAACATTTGTGAATGGATGGTATCTCAAGAATGGAAGAAAAAGTATCCAATGTACTCAGCCCTACTATGAAGCTAATCTATAGCTTTCATATTAAGGCTAAAACCCAATTATAGCACAAGAAATGGGGAGGGGGGCAAGGGAGGGGACGGGTGGGGGGAGGATGGGTGGAGGGAGGGTGATTGGTGGGATCACACTTACGGTGCATCTTACAAGGGTACAAGTGAAAATTACTAAATGTAGAATATAAATATCTTCATATAGTGATTAAAAGGCCATGAAGGCTATGTTAAATGGTTCAATGAAAATATTTCAGATTGTATATGAAGTCA